>JARHVA010001936.1:432500-627500 GCA_037957365.1 Torreya grandis
TTCCCCTTATTCATTTTTTTCTAAGTTTTAGCTTCCTTCCACTATTTCCACATGGCATCCTGATTCTCACTTATCATGAATAAGTTCTTTGTTCACCCAAGAGTAGCACTAGCTCTCCACATGGTGACCCAATACTTATCCAAAGTAGGTTTATATATATTAGAAATTTAAGATGCACCATTGGTTGGAAGAAAGGTGTTTCTTAGATGACACTTAGAGCAAATATATCAAACCTAAAAGATACCACATGGAATTATCCTAAGAGAACACAAATGAACTATCCATTGGAATTTAAATCCATAAGTTACATGTAAAAATCTCTCATCCTATGAGAAGGTCCTTTCAAATCTGAGATGACACATATCCCAGTATGATCCAATAGTCCTCAAGATGATACTACATGTCCTAAGCACAATTAGAACCTTTTAAGATTGATACATAGAAGATCTCAAGATATTAAATCCAAGACTCATGATATCCTTCTGAAATTGACACGTGGAAGCACCTAGACCATCATATCTAAGACTTAATGGTATATAGCTATTCATGGCCCCTTTTGAGAGTGATAAGTGTCCCTCCAAAAGACAAGTGTCATTCCCATACTATTCCTATCTAAAAATATAAGGGAATTTTCCAAGAGCATATAGAGATGATGCATGTCCCTATATGAGCCACACATTTAATATAAAGTTACTAACAACTGTCAATAAGTGCTTGAGATCAATCAAAAAGTGCCACATGTCAAGATGTATTTGAATGTAGTTGAGTAGAGCTCAAGGCATTGTCAACAAGTAAATGCATAAGTAGCTACTAGACATTAGGACATGAGTGCATGCCACCCTCTAACCTTATCAAGAAAATATTATATTCTTCTATAGACACATGTATCTAATGAGCTCCTTCCACCAACTTCAGATCTAATCTACTAGATAGAATTCAAATGCATGGTCGTGACACCACAAAGGAAATAAAAGATGCACCCATTGCCCCAAGTGATGAATTTATTATAAATAGGATTGACTACTATAAAATAATGTTTCTTCACTTATAAAGGGTCGACATTTTTTAGCAACCTCACACTACTAAAAGTTTCCCTCCAAGAGGAGTTGTATTAGTTAAATCTTGAAGATTAATGAGAATAAATTTTACCTCATTTCATACTTATGATGTTCTATGTGATTTTTGTGTTTGTTTATCTTTGTCTATGGCTAATGTTCACCCTTCTCACTATTGTCCATTCCTAGTACTTTTTCATTAAACTTGAAACTCACTTGTAGGTCATATCTTGTATGCATTTTAGTCGGTGTTAATATTGTCTATGGATCATTTGTCATCCCTCTTAGTGTCACACTATGTTATTTCCCCATTTATGAATTACTTATGTATATTGAGTGTCTTTGGTGGAATATGTGTGGAGACTCTTTATTCTCAAAGGTTTGTAGTGTGCTTATGGTAGTAGTAGCACTCTCTATATTCTAGATGATCACCTTTTTATATTTAAACATCTCTTATATTCTCACTCCCTTTTTCCCTCAAAAGCTTAGGATTATGCTAGCAGTAGATTTACCTTTCTTCTCTTTAGGCCTATGCATTGGTCTTAAACTAGGTGTGTCTAGCATAGAAGGAATCCGGCCTACTTTAAAGGCTTGTCCCAAGGAGTACAAGGGTCTCCTACCTTAAAAATATTACCATCATTGTGATGAGACAACTGATGCTCACATGTGTAGTTGAGTGAATAATTTTGCACCCAACACCATAAATTATTTCACCCCATGTAATTCCTTTACACTTAGTTCCCCACTGTAAACCTCCCTTGCATCACATAACATCCACAAGTGCACATTTTGAATAACAATGGTTTATGGCATGCTCAGTGTGACTAGTTTAAAGAAAAAGTTAGGGAATTAGTGCTACCCTTAGCTATCTATTATCATACAAATTTACACCCCTTAAGGATATGTATCATCTATCCTCATCAAAGTGACATAACTCACTCACTATGGGTAATCAAAATATGAGATGAATCTTTTGAAGGGATAGTTCCCTTGATGCACTCTTTGAAACATTATTTTAGTTATCAACTTTGCATGAAAAGGGTTAAGAAGACAAACTAAAAAATTTAAAATGTGATACACCAATATTGAATTTCATCCTATTGATTGAACCTATACTACTTAGAGCAAATCAAATATTCTTTCACACATTACTCACAACATAAGACACATTGTTACATCAATGTTTCATATGCTAGGTTTAAGAGGTATATTGATGTTTAGGAGTGTAATTAATGATCATATGGGAGAATATAGTCATAAACCACTTCAAAAACACTTATACACTAAAATATAACATTAAAAAATAATTGTAAGAATTAATCTCATGCGCACTTGGTGAACAATCAAGGATAACATGCTAGAAAAGACCATCTTCTACTAGACAAGACCAACAAGACTCAATTTTAAAACATTTAAGTAGGAAAATTAACTTATTTATTAATTCAAGAGACAATCAAATATAAAATTGGCTAGGATTTTAGCATTAACCAATGGAGGCTACTCAAAAGAGCCCAAAAGTTCACTACCTATAGCATTTAGGAGAGGAATGAGATAAGGGAAGTCCAAAGGTCACTTAAACACTTGTCGAGATGATAAAAGAGGTTACATATGCATGAGAAGAAGATGTTAAATGTACCATTCAAGTTTAAAAAGTATAAGTGTCAATTCAAGGCATGAATCTCTTGGAATGTGGCAGGCTCAAAAAACTACCTTCATCATCTATCTCTATTATAACATCCCAAAACTAAATATGGATAGGTATGATGATTTAATTGATATATAATGGTTTAGTACATGCATTGGTTGCATTCCGAGTTATCTAAAATCTTTTGGAAGTGATCCATCAGCATATACAGTCTAATAAAACTCCTTTTTCACACACCTTACACACTTGGATTCTAAAATGGCTTTAGTTTCTCATTAAAATGTGTATAAGGGAGTGGATGAAACTTTTAAAGACTCTCCATGGCCTTATAGGCATTAGGAACACTTTAAGAAGACATCCACTTAAAGTTTTCACCCTGACTATCTAAGATGAGAGCTTTTGTTATAACACTTATCAGTTCTTACAAGGCATTAAATGGACATGAAAAAAATTATCTTAAGTACTAATATTCCTTCCAAAGTTTATTTCATCTCTTGAAACCTCCTAGAACCTGCATAATGCACAAAACTATCAAAAAATACCATATTTTATACTCCATACATATATTTTTGTACAACTGATCCTGATGGTAGGGATATATAATGAGTCCTTTACAAAATCCAATAATAATTCTTGACAAATAATTCCATTTTAGTAGCTTTCTAACTTCATTTCCTTCATCGGGTCACTTCTAAGGGTTTGTGAGGGTTTTAGGACATTTTTACCCTTAAGCTTAATTCATAAATCCATGATTTTGGAACTACCAAAAAAATAAAAAAACATTATTTAAAAGACCCCTAATAATCTCTTAAAACTCCTTATATCCCCATGAAAAGTGCAAAGGGAGATATGAGCACTTAAAGTTGGTCTATTGAGCTTGATTATTCATTTGTACAGGCCTAGTGTGTCCTAAAGTCCAAAATTGATTTTTATATGGATTTATCTAAATAAAAATAGATTATACATGTATAAATTAATCCCATTACAATGTTACAATAAGATATAAAACTCACCAAGATCTAGAAGCAAAATTGGACCCCTAATTGGCTCTAGGTCACTTTAAAGCCTAATAAGCTTAGCATGCATCCTGATAATTTTAACTATTTGGAATGATATCTCATGTATAGTCTGGTGTATATTTATTTTTAATACCTAATTAAATCTCTAAATGTCATCACATAACTTCCCAAACACTCCTCATTCCTTCTCATTCACCAACTAGGCATAATTGTAGCTTGCCTGGTTGAGCTGTGTGCAAGAGTGTTTTGGCCATTTTGAGAGGTATAAGATTGTGTTAGTGTTTAATATCACATATTAACCTTATATTACCTCAAAATATGTTCCTTGATGTTAATAAATATTTTTATCAAGTTTCTTACCCTTTTTAGTTTCATTTGCTTGTTTTGCCAAAACCCTACTTTTCTTGACTAGCTGATCTATGAGACAAAACAGTGGGATATAGATCTCCTATTCTATGAAAATTGAAGGTTTTATAATTTTTATTAGGTAATAATTAATATTTTTTCCAAATTTATAAGTTATACTACCCTATTTAGGCATGTAACCAACTCAATTTGCCCAAAAAAGGCCTCCAAAAATGACTATTTTTTGCATTTTTCACTTCCACCTAAAAATGACCTCTCCATGATAAATAAAATTTTATTAAGTTTATTAAAAATGTAATAAACCTTAAATTAATTATAAATAATATTTAAATTCACTAAAAACTACTCTTCTCCCTTATATTTCTCATCCTTACGCATTGAGCAACATGAGTCTCTTAGTGCAACTATACGGACTCTCCTCCTTGGGCTAGTAGGAAGAGTAGCTGGTAAAATTGAAATGAGTATTTTAGTATATAAAACATTTTATTTACCTATAATGAAACATTTTAAATATATTTTCAAACCTTTTACATCCACCTTGGGCTCACAACACTGAGTTCAATCTCTTGACTGTGATACCCTGCTTCTTTAACCAAAATAGTTCTTGTAGGTGCATGTCTACCTAATAGGAAATTTTTCATGATGTTTAAAGGATATAATTTAAGTCATAATATCACATATCATTTTTTCATACATTTATTCACCTTGTATGGTCTAAAACATCACCTATTTACCATGCTAGATTATTGTCTGCCTACTCAATTGTAGGTGAGCATTTTCCTATTAAGGGACACCTGTAGGTGTCCATGAGTCTTGAAAAACTATAAATAAACATAACCACAATGATATTCATGCTCAATTTTATAAAATTACATTAATAGTTGCATGCCAACAATGAGATTATGTTTTTTTTGCAACCTTGGGTGTCAATGGCCACTCGAAACTCAAATCATGTAGATGTGATTATAGGGTTTTAGTAATTGAAAAGGCATCTTTTAGGGAAAAAATGATAAATATAAACCAATTATTTTGACCTAATATTTTTCATATATCTTCTCCATGATATATGCTACAAGTTTTACGTATCTAGATGCTTCAAATCTCTTGATAGCCTTACTATAAGATATTCTATAGTCTAAGAAAACTCCTCTTTCACACACATTGCACACATGGATTTAAAAATGGCATAAATTTATCATGAAAATATATAAAATGGAGTGTATTACAATTTTCAAGACTCTTCATGGCCTTAGAGGCATTAGGTACACCTTAAAAATACTTCTGTTTGAAGTTTTCACTCTTTCACCCTTCTCACTATCATGTTAACTATGCCAATTTTGATTGGCTAAGATAAGAGATTTTATTTATACACTTAGTATTTATTAAAAGGAATAAAATTGACATGGTGAGTTATCTTAATTCCTAATATTCCTTCCAGAGTTGATTTCATCTCTTGAAATCTCTTAGAACTTGCATAATTCATAAAACTATAACAAAAATATCCTATTTTTTACTCCATCCATACAGTTCCATATAAATAATCCTAATTAAAAGGATAATAAATGAGTATTATAAAAATTTAAATCAACATTCTGGGTAAACTATACCATTTGAGTAGCTTTCCAGCTTCATTTCCTTCATCAGGTCACTTCTAAGGGTTTGCAAGGTTTTATGCCATTTTTACCCTTAAGCTTTGTTCATAAAGCCCTGAGATTATAAATACCAAAAAATTACACAAAAAGGATGTTAGGGACCCTTGATAACCTCTCAAAACTCCTTATATCCCCATGTAAAGTGCCAAGGAAGATATGAGCACTTAAAGTTGGTCTATCAAGCTTGATTCTTCATTTGTATAGGCGTAATGTGTCCTAAAGTCCAAAATTGAATTTTACATGACTTACCATACATCCAAATATATTATAAATGTATATATTCATCCCATTAACATGTTATAATCAGATATAAAAGTCATTAGGAGCTAGAAGTGAAATTGGACCCTCAATTGGCTCTAGGTCACTTCAAGGCCTAATAGGGTTAGCATGCATCCTGCTAATTTTGACTATTTTGAATGATATATCATGGATGGATGGGTGTCTCATTATTTTTTATACCTCATTAAATCTCACAATGTCATCACATAACTTCCCAAACACTCTTTCACATTCTTTTTTCTCATTCACCAACTAGGCTTAATTGTAGCTTGCTTGGTTGAGATGTGTGCAAGAGTGTTTTGGCAATTTTGAGAGGTATTATCTTGATTTAGTGTTTAATATATCCTATTAAACTTATATAAAACTCAAAATATGTTCCTTAAGGCTATAAAATATTTTTATTTAGTGTTTTACCCTTTTTGGCTTCATTTGCTTGTTTTGCCAAAACCTTGATTTTCCTGACTAGATTACCTCTGAGACAAAATAATGACATATATCCCTCCTATTCAAGTAAAATTTAAGGTTTGAGAATTTTTATTAAGTAATAATTGATATTTTTACCAAAGGGATAAGTCAAAATCCCCCATTTAGGCACCTAACCACCTCAATTTTCCCAAAAAAGGCCTTCAAAAAGGACTATTTTTTGCATTTTTCACTTCCACCTAAGAATGACCTCTCAAAGATAAATATAATGTTACATAGTTTATTAAAAAATTTATATACCTTCAATTAATTCTCATTAATCTTTAAATTCACCAAAAATCACTCTTCTCCCTTAGATTCTTCATCCTTGCCCATTGAGCAACATGAGTCTCTTAGTGCAACTGTACGGAGTGTCATCCTTAGGGCTAGTAGGAAGAGTAGATAGTAAAATTGAAAGGAGTCTTGGATTATGTGGAAAAAAATTATTAACCTATCATGAACCATTTTAAATCTATTTTCAAACCATTTACATGCACCTTAGGCTCATAAGACTGAGTTCAGTCTCTTGACTGTGATACCCTACTTCTTTGACCAAAATGGTTCATGTAGGTGCATGTTTGCCTAATAATACCTTGATCATGATGTTTAAAGGACATAATTAAATCATTAATATCACATATCATATTTTGATATGTGAATTCACCTTTTATGGGCTAAAACATCACCTAGATACCATGCTAGCTTATTGTCTGCCTACTAAGCTGTAGGTGAGCATTTTCCTATGAGGGGACACATATAGGTGTCCATGAGGCTTGAAACACTATAAATAAACATAATCCAAATGATATTAATGCTCATTTTTACACCATTCCATCAATATGTCCTTGCCAACCATGAGATTATGTTTTATTTTCAACCTTGGGTGTTAATGGTCACTTGAAAATCAAATTAGGTAGATGTGAATGTAGGGTTTTAGTACTTTAAAAAGCATCTTTGAGGCCCCAAATGATCAAACTCCATAAATAATTTTGACCTCAAAATTTTTAAATATATTCTCCATGATATACGCTACAATTTTTACCTATCTATATGCCTAAAATCTCTTGATATCCTTACTATAAGATATTCACAAAAATACACTAGACCTCAGTTTTCACTTTGTTGGGGAAATATTTCTTAACTTAGTCTTCTTGTGCTTAAAGGTAGATTACACCTTGTATTTATCATTTTATGCTTCAAATAGGTCTGACATGATTTTTAACACATGATATAATCTAAAATAAGTTTTTTCCATGTTTCAAATTCTCCATATAAGGACCTTCATAGCTTTGTGGTATCACCTATACGTGGGCATTTGCATATACAGGTAGTGGGTATAAACCTTAGATTGCATGTAAGATTTATAGGTTCATGATCACTTCTATGGTTTCATCAAGTGTTATAATGCATTATTAACAATTTGAAAAGATTTAAACATCTCCCAAATTCTTCATCTCAGCATGACATCATCAGGGAGGCTCCCGTAGGTGAATATTGATTTCTACGTGGGAAAAAGACAAAATTTGGATAATGTGTGTTGATGAATGGTATCATGAACATGATTAGGATCATTATAAATTCCTCAAATGATTTTTTATGATTAGGTAGATCTTAAGACAAGCTCCAAAACATCTATTTCAATGTGAAACCTCTTGTAAAGACCTATTATAGAATAGATAAGGATAACTAGTGGCTAGTTGGTGTGCTGCATGAGCTTTAAAACAACCTTTAATTTACTCAAACATATAAATTAACTATATTCAGCTCCTAATGACTTTAACAAACTGATACATCTTCATTACAACTCCATACATGTGACTGCAAGTGAGAGTGAGTGAAGGATTGACTATGAGAAAGGCAAGACTAAATATTTGATCAAAGCATGGTGTGATGAAACTAAACATGAAAGGAGGTGATCATATGTAATTTATACATGTAAAAAATCAAATCCCATTCCCATGATATCTCTTTTAAGAAACACACATTTTTTAATAAGGAAAACTTGACTGAAGCTTCACAATGGTGATACCTTCCTGTAACATGAGATGACTTGTCTATCAACAAACCATGAAACATGAAAAAAAAATTAAGATAATTTTATAAGAGTTATAAAATCATTATCTGTGTTGTAAAAACTTGTCCAAATTGGAGAAAACCTATAGGGTGCAGGAAATAATGAGAAAAGTAACATACTCAACTTGTTAGAGAATAGTTCATAAAGCGTAATTGACCAATTTTATAAATCTTGTTATGAAAATGAATCTATCTGATTTTAATTTCACCTCCCAAATTCATTTGGTCTAAAACCTCTTCTACTATCTGTACCAAGTACAAAATCACTAACTAGTTCTGTGTGTCTAAAATGGTGAAGAGGACTAGAATGGTTTTAGCTAAAAATTATAAATTTCAAAGCATGTAAAGAACTAATATGAGTCTGAATAAGATGAATATATGTTTAATGATGTTCTCTCATGTGTCACCTTCCCTCATGGGCCATACAAATTCCATAATCCTCCTATTCAGTTGGTTTCTTGATCTTTAGTTAGATAAACTACATGTTTCAGATGTGACTAACATTCCTAATAGGGAATCTAACTTCTCAGATGTTTGAAAATAACCTAGGATACTTGGACACCTTGAAAACTATGCCACTTGTAATTATGACCCCTAAATGGTCACTAAATGACTCAAAATGACAAATAAACTTATTAAACCATGACTAAGGCTAAAATTCATTAAATAACATCAAATGGACTATAACACACCCTATGAAAAAGTATTAGACCCCTAAAACATCTAAAAAACAATGTTTTTTACATATATGGGTCCAAATTTGACATTGAAGTCAAATTTGGTCAACAAAATAGTAACTCATAGGGGTGTTATGCCTACTATACTAAAAATTAGAAGCCTTATCTATCTATGGGCCAATATAGTTAATTAATTCTTGATTACAAATAGAAATGAATTTCCTAAAATACACACTAAATAATCATAACACACCAAACAAACACAAAACAAAAGAAGATACCAACAAGACTCACACATGTGCATAAGCACTTAGAGAAAACAATGAAAACAATAGTTATATATAAGGAGAGAGGAGAACCATAGTAGAAATGTTTAAGATAGATTCCATTGACTAGGATATGAATCTCCTCTCCATCCAAATTTAAGAGTTGGAAAGTATTGTGTTTCTTGTATTGAGTGATGACATAAGGGCCATTCCCTAAAACATCAAACTTTGTGAGTTTTCCAAGCTTAACCCTATCTTCATCCTACTTTAGAGCAATGTCCCATCTTGGAAGTTTTTTTTCATGGATTTCATATCAAATTATCTCTTTCTTTGATCTTGATGAGCTCTCATAATTTGCATAATTTGATCCCTTGTTTCTTCAAGCTCCATCAACTCACATGACCTGACCTCCATGCTTTCATTTTCCATCAACTCCAACTGGTAAGTGAGATTCAAAACTAGTAACTCAACTAAAGTAGCAAATCTATCCTCTCTTCCATAAACAAGTGTGTATGGTTAGTTTCTAATTTCTCTCTTAGAGGTGATTCTATCAACGCAAAGAGTTGTCTTCAACTTGGAATGCCAAGTTTTTTTTTTTCCTCCTTCATCCTCTTGATAATATTAATTAGATTCTTATTAGTGGACTAAACTAGTCCATTCCCTTGTGGATGGTAGTTGGATGAGGTACTAATATAAATACCATGTTTCATATCTTACTCACTTCTCTTCATTCCAAAGAAAGCCAAAGCATTATCTAAAATTATTATTGAAGGAACCCCAAATCTTATCACTATGCATTTATATAAGTCTATAATTAGAATTTCATTTGCTTCATTGAGAGCTACAACCTCCACTCATGCTTTAAAGTAATCTGTGGCAATGAACACCCACTTGTGACTAACACTAGAAGGTGGGTTAATTAAGCCTGTAAAATTTAGAGCCCATTACATAAAAGGTTGGTCTATTTGTATTGGATGAAGAGGCAAGTCTGAAAGATTTTTTTTCCATCAAAAATGGCACATTTATAACATTATCTTACCCAAACATGAGTATCCTTAAACAAACTAGGCCAAAAATATCCAACTCTCATAATCTTAGCAGTTGTGGTCCTTAGAGCAAAGTGACCACCTACTGGTCTATCATAAAACTCAAACAATATCTTCTCAACCTAGTCGAATTAAACACATCTAAATATTAAACCTGATAAATCTTTCCTAAACAACACTCCATCAACAAGTACATAAGGAATAGATTGTAATTTGAAGTACCTTCTTTTAGATCTATCTAGGTGATGTGGAAACTCATCTATTTGAAAAAACTTGATCATTTCTTGTGTCCAACTCCTCATTAGTGAAGATGAAGCTATCAAAGGATCATCTTGAAGAGTTAGAACAACTTCCATTTATTCCTTCAAGTCTGAAGCAAGGTGCTCACATAGTCCTTTTCTTTTCACTAGTTTGGTTGTCTTGATATCCACATCATACTCCAATACTTTTGTAATCCAACCAACCCTTTTTAATTAAAATCTATACTCAAAAAGAAGTCTTTGACATTAAGATGAGGTACCAATATATTGATCTTATTATTATATAACACATGTCTAAACTATTTAGGCTTCTAACAATTGAATGTACTTCCTTCTCTATATAAGTGTACCTTACCTCATAGCCTTCTAGTCCTTGACTAAAGAAGGCAATAGGCTACTCCAATTTTTATTCATTTTATTGAGTGAGCATGGAGATTAATTATTTATTTCAAAAAGTTTACAAGTTGAAATCCTTTGATAAATTAGGACTTGCAAGAGTTGGATCTTGAGCAATAGATTTCTTGATATCTTCAAAAATCTTTTTCTTTTCATTGTCCAAGTAAACATTTCATCTTTCCTTAGCATATAGGTTAGAATCTTGACTAAATTAGGAAAATAAAAAATAAACCTCCTTATGAAATTTGTTTTTCAAAATAAACTTTTAAAACCTTTCTTGTGTTTGGGTAAAGTCAATACCAAGATTACATTAACCCTTTCAAGATCTATGGATAGACCTTTCTTTAAAACAATGTGTCCCAAAAGTTTACCTTCATGGACAAAAAACACACACTTCTTTGGGTTAAGAGAGATTCCAAACTCTCTACATCTCTCAAAAATATACCTAAGATGATTCAAATGGTCCTTTCCATCCTTAGAGAAAATTATGATATCATCAAAATACACCAGCACTATATCATTTATTAGGCTAGGAAAAGCCATATCCATTACACTTTGAAATGTTGAACCAACATTATACAAAGAAAAAAGAATTTTCATATAAGCAAATGTGACCCATTTAATGGTAAAGGTAGTCTTATACTAATCTCCTTCCTTCACCAAAATCTGATTATACCCTAAATATCCATCAAGGAGTGAGAAACTTTCACTACCTACCATAACTTGAAAAATCTACTCCATGGAAGGAAGAGGATAATGATCCTTGAAATAAAATCTATTCAAATCTCTAAATTTAACACATAAGCTTCTCTCCCCATTCTTCTTCCTTAGCAAGACTAATTTTACCAACCAAGATTAATGATTAATAGTAAAAATGATCTTAGATTCAATCAATTTTGTAGGCTCTTTTCTCATGAGAGGCTCAATCTTAGGATTGATTGGCCTTTTCTTTTGATTTATAATATTAGCATTATCTTCTATCTCTATGATATGTTGAGCTAATTTTGGATCAAAGACTTTTAAATCACTATATTCCCATGCAAAGACATCAAAAAATTCCTTGCATAATTCAATGAAAGCATGTCTTTCTTCTCTAGTACATACCTTCCCAAGAGAAAACAAATTATCTTTGAAGATTTTTACTCTCTCATAGTTTTATTTCTTATTATATATTCTTAGCTTTTCCTTCTTTAACTGATCATCATCATTGAAGATACTCTCAACTGTGACTAAACCTTTAGGGAGCTTGTTTGTCTTTAATTATACAATCTACCCTCCATATTGGTACTATAGTTTAGACTGGTGTTTTGAGGAAAAATCAGCCTCCTCTTTCAGAAAGAGGGATATTTGATGGTCACTATCAAATACATACCAATTAGTGACATTATTAGGTATAGAGGGCCTTACAATCACCTTGAGATGAGGTTGGTTCTTGTATTCTCTTATCCCCTTTCAAACATCAAACTAAGCTCCAATGGCTGCCAAACTATCAACACATCTATTATCTTATCTTAGTATAGATTTAATGTTGAAAGCTTATAAATCCTCCACAATATCACACAATCTATTCTTATAGGACTTAAGCAAATATTTATTAGTCATATTTTGACCACTAACTTGATTCACAATCAACTCACTATCAACAAAAACTTGTAACTCCTTCACACCTCTTTTCTATCCCATTCAAGACCATGAATGAGAAACTCATATTATGTTACATTACAAGTACAACTGAAGTGAAATTTGAAAGTAGAGCAATACCTTTCTTTGGATGGAGAAACTAACATTGCTCCACCACCTGATCTTGTCTTGCTTCTTGATCCAATAAAGAATATCTACCATAAACTATCCATATTCATTTGGCTTCATCAAATTTGGCATGAAAGAGTCTTCCTCATGAAGGAAATACACTCCAAGACCAAATTCCTCTATCCATTTTTAAGGATCATGTTCATAGTGTTCAGCTCCCCATTCATCTAGATACAAATCATAAACTCCTTCAAGAGAAGAAGTTGGAGATTGATCCATGTGAAGTTCTTCCTCATCAAGAATAACATAATTGACATTTGTAACTTTAGGCATGTAGGGATATAAATTATTGTGATAAATATTTTTTCATTCAATCTTTGCCTTGGTACCATACTTTGTCCTAAAAACTATATATGACCAATTTACTACCAACTATCCACCTATCTTAGCTGTAAACTCTCTTGACAAACAAAAAGCAAAGTATGGTGGTAAATCTGCAACAACCACATATTGAGGGATGAAAAAATTAGGACAATCATGTAAAATCAAATTCAAATCCTTGACTACTCCTAAGGTCTTTACTGGTGACCCATCCAATTTTAGGACTCCTTTAGCCATTAGTTCATCCTTGAGGCCTAGTTTATCTATTATTAACTTGGGCATAACTGAAGTACTAGTCCCAATATCTATGATTAAATTATGAAATAAACAATCACCAATTATCAAGGATAGATAAAAAGGAGGAGTCTTATTAGTTTTTTTCACATGTCTATTGATGGGCTGAGTTCCATTCACCAAAACAACATTTTAAATCCTAGTTGATCTAACTTGTTTACCTAGTCTAAGCAATTATTTTTGGATCATATCCTTTTATCTCAATATTTTCAATGATTCCCAAAATTAAATATTCATTTTTAACTTTTTCATTTGATCCAAAACATTGATATAAGTATTGCTCATCTTGAATTCCTCTTTGGAAGCACTAGTACCTTATGGTGTAACATGTGAAGATGGATGTGTAGTAGCTGGTCTTGAATTTTGAGATTTATGATTATCCAACACCTTTGGAGATAAATTAGACCCACATAATATTTTTGGTGATGGAGTAAAATAGTGTCCTTGATTTATCCCTTTTGTCTCTTCTACAACCCTCTTATATCTAGTGTTAGAAGATACACTAGCATTCACATTATTTGAACTTCCCAAATGATTAATGACACAAATTTCTCCCTCTAAATGATTCATTTGAGTATAATCAGATTGTTTTTTTCCATTTTACATTAAATTATGGATTGGTATATAAAAAATGGGAACTTGAGGTAATTAACTACCTTGCATTATCATGGCTTGACTAGGCATTTCATTGGCATATGCAACTTGGCCTTGATTTTGGTCATTTGAAGGGTAGCATGGCTATTCTTGAACAAAATTATTTTGAGTAGGAACAAGAGCTCTATAATATGATGGGGTATTAGTATTGAAACTTTGGTAATGTCTAGCTTGAGTTATTTGACCTTGTCCTTGAGCATTACCTTAAAAATGAGGCCTACTTACTTGTCCAAACTAATTGTAGGACTGATAAGGCCTGTAAATTTGAGTTTGTTATCTTTTGAGAGTAACCAAATAATTAGTAACACTTTAAATCAAACTCTTGAATTCACAAATCTCACTGGTAGGGATCGGGGCATACTTCTCTTGGCTATTGAACAAAGGATCTAAGTTAGTTAATGCATACAAATCATGAAATAATGGCATTGGTGGTCTAGGAGAAATCTTCCCTACTTAAACAAGACAATTCTTATAAATAATATCTATCTCATAGGAACCAAGTAGTATATTCCCACCCATGGTTTGGATCATCATGGATACATCACTATTCAATGCTTTCAGGTAATATAAAAAGGCATAATTTAGAGTAGGTCTCACAAGGGATGGGATCCTATCCCATGTCTTTTGAAATATAGAGTTGAAAGCTTGCATGAAATCTAGAGGAAAACTCTTTATAGTAGTAAATTACTCAGCTAGTGGCAAATGATCACTCTTCTCTTAAACTTCTTAGACAATAGATTTCCTAGTTTATCCCATGAAGTAATGGAATTATGAGGTAGAGTTCCATACCAATCTAAAGGTTTCCCTTTGAAAGACAATGTTAATAGCTTGATGGACACATTCTCTTGAGTGATATTATGGATGTTTCATAATTTTTCCATTTTTCTAATGTGTTCAATGGGAGTAATAAGACTTTCTCCACTAAAATATGGAACACTTTTACAGGTTGCTCTAGGAATTTGGTCATATTCAACAAGATTCAAACGAGATGATCCGGTGAAGGCTAAAAAAGGAAGGTTTCTATCCATATTGGAATGTGGATTATGTGTGTTAGGGGTTGAAAAAATTATAAAATTGGACTTTTTAAACACCAACACCCTTGAATAAGGATGAGTATTCACAAATCTAAATCTTTTGATAGAATAACATGGCAATTACACAAACTCAAAAGGTATACCTTTAGAAGCAGATCTAGTGGTCACCTTTGGAATAGAAAATAAGGATTGATCGGTAACCAAAGAGTTGAAAACTTAGTGGATTCAATAGGTATTGAATGTAGATGTTATTTCAACTACAAATATGTCAAGACCAACACCAATCTTAGATAATATTATAGGACTTAGTATCCCACTGGGCATGCCAAAAGCTATTGTCACTTGGATTTTCACCCCTTGAGGAGATGTATCAAATCTCCTCATCCAAGGGGCATAATGGAAACATCTCACTTGTTGTGGGTAATCAAAACATGAGATGAATCTCTAGAAGGGATAGTTCACTCGATGCACTCTCTGAAACACTCTTTCACTTATCAACTTTGCATGAAAAGGGTTCAGAAGAAAAAATAAAAAATCTAAAAGGTGATGCACAAATATTTAATTTCCTCCTATTTATTGAACTTATAGTACTTAGATCAAACCAAATCTTCTTTCACACATAACTCACAACTCAAGATAGATTTTTATATCAATGTTTCATATGCTACGTCCAAGAGGTATATTGATGATTAGGACTGTAATGAATGATAATTTTGGAGAATACAACATAAGCCACTTCTAAAACACTTATACATTAAAATATAACACTAAAAAAGTATTGTAACAATTACACTTATGTACCTTGGTGAACAATCAAGGATAACATGCTAGAAAAGACCATCTTCTACTAGACAAGACCAACAAGACTCAACATTACAACATGAAAATAGGAAAATTCAATTGTTTATTACTTTAATAAAAATTAAAATAAAAAATTGGCTTGGTTTTCACCATTAACCAATGGAGGCTACTCAAAAGAGCCCAAAAAGTCACTACTTATAGCATTTGGGAGAGGGGAAAGACAAGAGAAGTCCAAAGGTCACTTGGAAAGTTTTCAAGCTAAAACAATAGGTTATATATACATGAGAACAATTTTTGAAATTGACCATTTAAATTCATAAAGTAAAAGTGTCAATTCAAGGTATGAATCTCTTAGAATGTGGCATCAAATTCCTTATGTTGGATTAGAAAGCTACCTTCATCATCTACCTCTATTGGAACATCTCCAAACTGAATAGGGATAGTTATAATTATTTGAATTATATGGAGGGGTCGAATACATGATTATCCATGTATTGGTTACATTCCTAGTTATTTGAAAACTTCTAGAAGTGAGTCATCACTATCTACAGTCTAAGAAAACTCCTTTTTTACACACCTTGCACCCTTGGCTTATAAAATGGCTTTAGTTTCTCATGAAAATATTTATAAGGTAGTTGATGACAATTTTCAAGACTCTCCATGGCCTTATAGGCATTAGGCACACCTTAAAAAGACATCCACTTGAAGTTTTCACCCTTCTCACTATCATGTTCACTATGATAGTTCTAATTGGCTGAGATGAGAGATTTTTTTAGAAAATTTAGGAGTTTTTCCAAGGAATTAAATAGACATGAGGAATTATCTTAAGTTTTAATCTTCCTTCCAAAGTTTATTTCATCTCTTAAAACCTCATAGAACCTACACAATGCATAAAACTATCAAAAATACCCTATTTTATACTCCATCCATATAGTTCCATACAAATATTCCTAATTTTAGGGAAATTTAATGAGTATTTTACAACATAAAATAATCATTCTTGACAAATTATTCCATTTGAGTATCTTTCCAACTTCATTTCCTTCATCGGGTCACTTCCAAGGGTTTGTAAGGGTTTTAGGCCATTTTTACCTTTAAGCTTTGTTCATAAAGCCCTGATGTTGTAACTACAAAAAAAATCCATAAACATGATTTAAATTATCCCTGATAATCTATTTAAACTCCTTGGATCCCCATGAAAAGTTTCAAGGGACACATGAACACTTAAAGTTGGTCTATTAAGCTTGATTCTTCATTTATACAAGGGTAATGTGTCCTAAAGTCTAAAAATTACTTTTATATGGATTTACCTACATAAAAATAGCTCATACATGTCTAAAATAATCCCAATACCATGTTATAATCAGCTAGAAAACTCACCAAGATCTATAAGTGAAATTGCACCCCTAATTAGCTCTAGATCACTTTAAGACCTAATAGGCTTAGCATGCATCTTGTTAATTTTAACTATTTAGAATAATATATCATTTATAGGATGGTGTATCATAATTTTTTATACCTCATTAAATCTCACAAGTCCATCACATAACTTCCCAAACACTCCTTCTCATTCCTTCTTCTCATTCACCAACTAGGCCTAAGTGTAGCTTGTTTGGTTGAGCTGTGGGCAAGAGTGTTTTGGACATTTTTAGAGGTATTAGATTGATTTAGTGTTAACTATAATATATTAACCCTAAAAAAACCTCAAATTATGTTACTTTAGGTTACCAAAGCTATCTATCAAGTTTATTTCTCATTTAAGCTTCATTTGCTTGTTTTGCAAAAACCCTAATTCTATTGACTAGCTGACCTATGAGACAAAATAGTGAGATATAGACCTCATATTAAATGAAAATTTAAGTTTTTATAACTTTTATTAGGTAATAATTAATATTTTTACCAAATATATAACTTAGACTCCCCTATTTAGACATGTAACCAACTTAATTTGCCCAAAAAAGGCCAAAAAGAACTATTTTTTGCATTTTTCACTTCCACCTAAAAATGACCTCTCCAAGATAAATAAAATGTTATTAATTTTATTAAAAAATTTATCCACCTTAAATTCATGATAAATAATATTTAAATTCACTATAAACCACTTTTCTCCCTTAGATTCTTTATCCTTACCAATTGAGCAACATGAGTCTCTTAGTGCAACTATATAGACTGCCATCCTTGGGCTAGTAGGAAGAGTAGATGGTCAACTTGAAAGGAGTCTTGGAGTATGTTAAAAAAATTTATTAACCTATCATGAACCATTTTAAATCTATTTTCAAACCTTTTACATGCACCTTGGGCTCACAAGACTGAGTTCAGTCTCTTGACTGTGATAACCTACTTCTTTGACCAAAATAGTTCTTGTAGGTGCATGTCTACCTAATAAGACCTTGATCATGATTTTTAAAGGACATAATTTAAGAATTAATATCACATATCATATATTCATACTTTCATTCACATTTTATGGTCTAAAACATCACCTAAATACCATGCTAGCTTACTATCTACCTACTCAACTGTAGGTCAGTATTTTTCTATGAAGGGACACCTATCGGTGTCCATGAGGCTTGAAACACTATACATCAACATCATACTAATTATATTAATACTAATTTTTACACTTTTACCTCAATATTTACATGCCAATCATGATATTATGTTTCTTTTACAACCTTGTGTGTCAATGGTCACTCAAAACTCAAATCCTATAGATGTGATTGTAGGGTTTTAGTGTTTTAAAAGGCATCTTTGAGGCCCCAAATGATCAAGCTCCATCAATAATTTTGACCTAATATTTTTCATATATATTATCCATGATATAGGATACAATTTTTACCTATATATATGCTTCAAATCTCTTGATATCCTTGCTATAAGATATTCACAAAATGCCCTAGACCTCATTTTTCACTTTTTTGGGAAAATCTTCATGAACTTGGTCCTCTTGTGATTAAAGGTAGTTTACACCTTATCCTACCCATTTTATGCTTAAAATAAATCTACCTTGAGTTTTACCACATTATATAATCTAAAATAAGGTTTTACCATGTTTTAAATTCTCCATACAAGGACCATCAAAGCTCTATGGTACCACTTGTAGGTGGGCATTTGCATATACAGGTAGTGGGTATAAACCTTAGACAATATGTAAGATATATAGGTTTATGATATATTATATGATTTAACCAAGTGTTCAAATTCATTCTTATGAATCCTAAAATATTGAAAAATCTCCAAAATTCTTCATCTCAACATGACATCCTCAGGGAGGCTCCTATAGGTGACTATTGAGTTATATGTGGGAAGTAGACAAAATTTGGAAAATATATGTTGATGAATGGTCTCATGAACATGATTAATATCATTAAAAAATTACTCAAATTATTGTTTATAATTAATTATATATTAATACAATCTCCAAAACATCTTTTCTAATGTGAAAACCTCTTATAAACACCTATTATTGAAACAACAGGGATAACTATTGACTAGTTGGTGTGGTACATGATCTTAAAACCAACCTATAATTTCCTCAAACATCCAAATTAAATATATTCAAATCCTAATGAATTTAAAAAATTGATACACCTTCATTAAAAATCCATGAACAAGTTGGGTAAGCCCCATACATGTGACTGGAAATGAGAGTGAGTGAAGGATTGGCTATGAGAAAGGCAAGACTGGATATTTACTCAAAACATGGTATGATTAAACAAAAAATGAAAGGAGGAAATCATATGTAATTGAGACATGGAAAACATCACATCCCATTCCCTTGATACCTCTTCTAATAAACACATATACTGCAACAAGGAAACCTTGATAGAAGCTTCACAATGGTGACACATTCTTGCAACATGAGATGACTTTTCTATCAAAACACCATGAAACATGAAACCAAGAATTAATATAATTTGAGAAGAGATCCTACATCATTTGGAGTCAACATCACTAGATAAATTGTATGAACTTATCCAAATTGGATTGAAACTTATAGGGTGCAAGAAATAATGAGCAGAAAAACATAGTCAATTTGTTAGAGATGGTTCATACAAAAAAATTAACACATTTTAAAAATATTTTTATTAAAATGAATATATATAAGTTTAATTTCATATCCCAAATGTGTTTGTTCTGAAACCTCTTCTATTGTCCATACCAAGCACAATCCTGCTAACTAGTTTTATGTGTCTAGAAGGGTGTAAAAGGAGTAGAAGGGTTTAGTTAATAATTGGAACTTAAATAGCATGTTAAGAATTTATATGAGTATTAGGAAGATGAAGATATGTTCCATGACCTTATCCCATGTGTCACATTCCAACATGGGATGTACAAGTGATAAACTCCTCTGTTTCATTTGGTTTCTTGACCTTCAATTAGATAACCTATAGGTTTCAGATGGTAATAACATTCCTAATAGGGAATATAAATTCTTGGATGTTTTAAAGGAACCTAATACACTTGGACACCTTATAAACCATACCAATTACATTTATGACCCCTAAATGGCTACTAAATGACTCAAAATGACAAATAAACTTATTAGACCATGACTATGGCTAAAAAGACACTAAATAACATCAAATGGACTATAACATACCATATGAAAAATTATTAGACCCCTAATAATCTGAAAAAACATTTTTTTTACCTATAAAGGTCCAAATTTGACCTTGAAGTCAAATTTGGTCAACATTATTAAGTGTTGAAGACACTCCAAAAAACACCTAGCAACTACAAATGTCCAAATATATTGGTTTAAGCAGTCTGAGTTCTTTAAAATATATCTTTCCACCCCCATTCCATGAAAATTCTACTATCATACCTTCTTATTTCTTATATCAAACTCATATGAGCACTTGTGACTTCCCCCCAATTTAACCCTTGTGGCAACCTACGTATGCTTCTAATTAGCCCTAGATAAGCTATGATGTTTCTGATTAGTATTACTACCCTGCTAAACAACCTTAAAAAAGATTCAATGATATATGTCTATATTTCTAGAGATAGCTGAGGGAGATCAAAAGAGATTAGGGGTATGGTAGGAATTAAGAGGAGTTTACTCATCAAGCTCACAGTTAACTATGGTAGATAATAGAATAATGTAGGTTTAAAGAGGAATGCTTGTCTAGGTAGATCACAACCAAATAAGAGCAAATGCACCAGTTGCTTGCATAGATATAGAGAATTGAATCATAGGTAAAAACCTCCACTCTTTCCTTTCCTAGCTTTAGTCAAGCTTCTCTTGTGCTCATAAGCCAACATACAAGATAAAAAGCTTTGTGACCAAAGTCCCTAGATTTAGGTAAGGTAAATCCCCTATCTTCAAAGTACCAAGATTCAAAGGTCCCCCGCTTTTACATAATCCTACACCTATGCCAACTCAAGATCATGTCTTCCCTTAGGAGCCTCAAATGCAATCATGGTAGCCTTCTTAGGCCATGCATACCAACTTCAAAATGCTTAATGTTATGAAATCTCCTTCTGAGCTAGCCAAAACCTTTTTCCCTCCCACCATCTCCCTATTCAAAGGAGGACCAATTATGTGGAGCATAGAGGTAGTCTATGTAGAATAAGAGGAGGGTACCTCAAGCAAAGAAGAGATAATCATTGGTAGTCCCCTCTATGATACCACACCAAAAAGATAAACCCTACTATGAAAAGAAGATAGATAAAATCAGATAGAGTATTAGGTTGATGAGAAAATGAACAAAGTGGTAGTAAATAGGGAGGATATTAATGAGGAAGAGTCATTCTAAACCAACCCAAAATGCACCCAAAAGCCTAAACTAGACCTCTTTTAGGTATATGAGCTACCATTTGATACTATAAAGGAAGACCTTAAATAAGGATTAATAATTTAATAAGAGTGAATGATTGAATATAATGATTGTTATCACCCCAAGGTGAGATCACATGTTCAATCTCAAGCACAAGAGGAGGACTCCTTTTCGAATGATATAAAGGAATTATGCTTAGGTTTAGATGATAAACCCATGCATTATTATATGCCAACTACTAGTTTCAATTGCATATCATAGAAAGGAAAGGTGCCCATGTAGAGGAAGTCATAACCTCATAGATGCTAAAGGCCCACCGGGATCTAAGTACACATCTAGGCACTAATGAGTCATCAAAAGGCTTATTTGAACTAAGGGAGCAATGCCATCCAATTGAGCTTGAGAAGTGACATGAAAATGTAGAAGAAGCTATGGCAATGAGTGTTATCAATCCTTGTGAACCTAGGCATGTCAAAGAGGTGTTTTCAAAATGGGTAGTGAACTTGGGGCAGTAGCTACAAAATGAGCACGGGAAGGCCACTAAGTTCATAAACTCCTTGAGTATTAGGCCTAGGCCTCCTAAGATCCAACAAGATTAGTTTGAAGGCACTAATAAATTTAATAAGGATTGGTTTAACTTTAAATAAATCAACCATCCAAGAGGAAAGCTTATACACAACATGGTGGAATCATTCATCAAAAGGGATCTCGATAAAACTAGCTTTCTCAAACACTCTTTAAAAGTAACCAGGGCATGCTTTCTTCATAGTAAACATATACCACCTTACCTCCATCTATCACATATCAATTATATAGAGGCACATAATGCAAAGGACCAAAAAGGTTTATGTTTTTATCTAGGAGGATGAAGGTGCATGTTTGTATGTTGTATATAGTAGATTATATTAGCTTGTATTACAATTCCCTAAGAACCTATGGGCACATTATATATTATTATTTTGGTTTGCTTTTCCTCTAAGTGCATTTCATACATCTATTTCTTGTTCTTCTCTTTTTGCTTTGTTAAGGGTAGGACTCAATTCAATTTATTTAGGCATAAGGTTAGACAAGTTACATCTTCTATGACTCTGTGCCCTATGGATCACTTAAGGTTGCCAGATCTCTACTTAGTAGGCAAGTAGACTGTAAAATTTTATAGAAGTGTTGACTTCCTAAGTCACCCCCAGTCGATTTATGACTTACCAGGACCCTATAGAGAAGTAGTGCACCTGTGAAGTCCTAGGCACTCAATAAAAATGTGCATAGATGCTCTTTATTTGTGCCCATCCCAAGTAGGCTAACATAAGTTTGTGTAGAAAAAATAATGATTCACCCCTATCAAGAGCTTTTAACATGCACCCTAGTACAGAATCCTTTAGTGCATAACTTTATATACATACATGTTTAAGGATGCAGTGCCCCAATGTCTCTAATATTTGAGTAAAGAAGGTGCACAAGGAGTAGTTATAAATCATGGACATGCCTAAGACATCTTGTCTTCATGTACACTCCTATCCAGGGCTCCCTCATGCCTATCTAACATAGTCCCATGCCATTACATAAGATCTTACTTCTATACATTTTAACATCATAGGGTGAAATTTAAAGCTACATGCTACTTTCCTTAAGAGACTCTCACATGAACTTTGGTGTAGGAGTAATTTTAAAATAGGGGTACACATAAATTTTAGTGTGCATGCAACATGCACTATGGATTGTAGATCCACATTTTGGAGTTTTAGAGTACTTCCCTTTTCATTTCAAGTGTCCTTGGTGAGTTCAACAATTGTTTTGGCCTCCTCTTTTCCCTCAAGTTCTCCTTATTCATTTTTGGCTAAGTTTTATCTTCCTTATACTACTACCACATGGTATCCTAGTGCTCATTTATCATAAATAAGTTCTCAATTCACCTAGGAGTAGCACCATCTCTCCATGTGCTAGCCTAGTGCTCATCCAAGGCAAGTTTACTTATGTTAGAACATCAAGATGTGACATTAGCTAAAGGAAAGGTGCTCCATGCATGATAATTTGAGTAAATATATCAGATATAAAAGATACCATGTGGTGTCATCCTAAGATCTCAAGATGAAATAGTTGTTGGAATTCAAATCCACAAGTTACGTGTAAAAATCCCTCCTCCCATGAGTAAGTCTATTAAAATCCAAGCCACCACATATCTTAGTATAATCCAAAACTCCTTGAGATGATTCCATGTCTCCCAAACATAACCAGAACCTTCCAAGATAAAAATGTAAAAGCTCTTGAGCCATAAGATCCAAGACTCATGAGAGCCTTCTGAGAATGACACATGGAATCACCTAGATTGTCATATCTAAGATTCAATGGTGTATAGCTATTCATGGCCTCTTCCAAAAGTGACAAGTGTCCCTCTAAAAGACACATAGCATACCCATGTTACTCCTATCTGATAATTCAAAGGACACTTTTGAGAGCCTATAGAGATGATACATGTCCCCATCTGAGCCACATATTTAATACAAAGATGTTGATAGATATCATCGAGTGCTTGAGATCAATAAAAAAGTGTCACATGTCAAGAAGTAGTTGAAGGTACTTGAGTGAGTCTTGAGGAATTATCAGAGCAATTAAATGCATAAGTACTTTATATATATCAAGACATGAGTGTAAACAATCGTCTGACCTTATCAAGAAAATCTTCCATTCTTTTATGCACACATGTATCCAACAAGCTCCTACCACCAACTCCAAATCTGATCTGCCAGACATAATTAAAAAGCATGGCCATGGTGTTGTAGAAAATTAGGTATTTTAGGTCATGGGCATAATCACATGCTTACCTAACCATCCAAGTTAGATTTAGGCTTATTCCAATGAGGTATAGGCCCTAACTAATCCTAAGGTACTCAACATTTATCACTTCGTTATGTTGGCATCAATATACATAAGGCACAAGACTTATGTTCTCACCTAAAGCACAATAGAGAAGGTACTGAGGTCTATTGGGATATTTTTTCCATGGCACAATTTTATTCTTTAGAGAATTGGGTTAGTGCAATGATGGTTGTGCATTCATGGGCAAAAGTAGGTTTCATGGCTTTAATGGCATTCAAGGTACTTAGGGGTCAAAGAGTTGTCTAGTTAGGGGATGTATACATAATCTTGTGCTTAGGCATATGTTTTATTTTGGGAATAGGGTCTTTACCACACTTAGTACATTTAATTCATAGGCAAATGATTCATTGATACCTACAACTCTACCATGAACAAGACAATTTATAACCTTACAAGAACTCAACCACACATTCGATAGAATACAACATGAAATTAATAAAAATTCAAGACTTAAAACATTTATCCAATTAACCATTTACACATAACATTATTAATTAATTATGTTAATCAATAATACATACATGGTCCATATAAATTGAGCAAAGGCTCAACATAAACTGCTAAGTCCCAAGATCATAAGCAAGATTGGGCACTATAAAGGGGAGCGTAAAAAAGAATCTCAACTTAAATCCTATTAATAATTACAAATATCTAGCATTATTTCTCCATAAATTCACTACTTAGTTCATCTCTCCTCTTTAACTAAACTTACCTTCATTTTATAGGCTTTGGAGCATCTTAATAACATGGGGAATGGAGTATGCCAATTGTTAAGCTAGAGATGGAGGTACACATCCTTCAACCTCTACTAATCTTGTCTTTAATGGTATTCATTGATCCATTTACTCACTTCCTGATGTTTCTTCATTCAAAATGATCCACTTATTCTTAATGGTCGATCACTATCCCATGCACCTACTTCCCGATGATGATTGGAGTTGTCAACCATTAGCTACCTAGCATTTTTAGAAGATAAAACTTAGCAATCATCCACCATGATTGCCTCACACCTAGGTATTTATCGAGTTGGTGTGGATCCATTAATTAGCATGAAATGGGGCCCAACATTACCCCATACAAAAACATTAGTCCACCCTCAAATTATCCCTCTAACATCTTAGCTATGCAAAACTCAAGCACCCTCTATTGTAGTTATACCTTGAAGTCTTAAATTCCTAGATGGTGAGCTTGATTTATTCAATGGTATTATCTATCTCTATGGAGGCAACCTTGAGCATGATAATGTCACTATTATCTAGTTCCTTCTAAAAAGCCTCTAATATTTATTTAGATTTTTAGACCTCACTATCTAGGATGGTTCCTTTCTTGCTCACCTTTATCTAGAAGGCATGGAAGAACTCTTTTAGATCTTGCGCCTAGGTCTTTAGATGGGCATTTAATGTGTTAAATTACACCATAATTTACATGCAATCAACCCTGATAATAGTGAATTCCTACTTCATTAATGTATCCTTCTCCCCCTTTTCCATTTAGAGGTGCATGTCGATGACTAATGTCTGGGTGGAGAAATTGTATAAAATGACATCAAAATCATTTGTGCACTCTTTTAATCTCTTAAATATTTCCTCTACCTCATCGTGCTTTTTGTTGATATCTTTTTTAATGGATAAAAAGGGTCTTCTTCCTCTTTTAACACTAATTTCATCTAAGGGAAAATTTGTTCTACTAGTACGCACATATTATCCACTTATAAAAGCTTAGAAGTGTTAATACCATCCAACAGGGATGGTTTTACTTCTTCAATGCACTTGACCAACTACTTGAGCTTGAGCTTCATGGCATTGAGTTCTTCCTCTACCTTAAGTGTTATATCTTTCCATTTTGTAGTGTGAACATTATTAATAATGTTCTTGCATGCTACCTCGAAGGCCATTTTAAGGAGGGTATTAGTCAACGCTAATATATTCATATCCCAAGGGTTGACAAGTTTGTATTCATGCCCCTCTTCTAGTTTTTTAGTTCTCTATATTACTTTTCCTATCACCTCAATTTATAACTCATCCATGTAGAAATCAAGTGAAAAGGGCACTTGATGGCACATCAACATTGTTTCAACTCTAGAGGGAATGTACTCCAACATATAAAAATCCTCATCTTAATCAAACCTTTTCTATACCTTCTCCTAGTAGGTTGGCTCAAATTCCTCTTTCTTGATGTCTAGTTCCATCTGCTCTTACTCCTCTTTTATTGCACTACTACCCTCTTTGATGCCTTCTTCTTCTTCTCTTTCCTATAGGGGTTCTTCTTCTTCAAACTTTTCCCCTTCATCTACTTCTTCTTCTTATGGATCTTTGGTGTAAACCTCTATAGTTTCCTTCTTAGTGACATATTACTTTTTCCTTTACATCTCTATTTTTTCCTTTAAGGTTCCAACATCACCTTATCTATCTCTAAGTGCCCATTCAGTACTAGGGCATGCCTATTCTACAACTTCTTCTATTGGGTTGGTGTGGGCACTAGGCACCTCTAATATTTTATCTTTAATGGGATTCACACTTGCGAAAACCCTCTTATCTTCCTTCTCCTTCTTATCATTCTCCTTCTAGGCCCTTTTTATTTCAACTTTTCTCTTCTTTGTGGTCATAGTGGTTTTCTCTTACTCAACCCTTATCTCTTTGACCTCAATCTTGTCAATTTCTACTTGGGTCATGCCTTAAGCCCTTATGGCCTCTCTTTTGTGATGTAAATCCATTGATACTTCAATATGACCCTATTCAAGGCCCATTTTCTCCCATTTGTGCCTCAACTCCTCTTCACCTTGTAGATTTTGCATTGTGGTTTCTATGATTAGTGTGTTTAATGGTCCTGCTTCTTTGAGCATGGTAGTAGTGCTACCTTGGAGAATCTCTTGTACTTCCACTACACTAGTCTCTTTCTCTATCTCTCTTTCTATCATGCACTTTTTGGCCTCAACTTTTTTAATCCCTTCCTGTCAGGAATCTAGAACAACAAACATGCTCTGATCCCACTTGTCAGGATGCGAAACCGGAAACATACAATTGATTACCAAACTTCAAACAACTTAATATGCAAAAATAACCAGATTCACCAAGTAACTAGAATTCAGAATAACACAGCATATGAGAGACAATACACAACTTGTATTAACACTTTATACAGAAAAGAATACAATAAAGAAGATGCCACTTCTTCTCCACCACCTTACAGAGGTTTCCCACACCTCAAGTGAACAGTAATTCTTCTCCCCAAAGCTCTCCCTCTCACAGGTCCCAACACCCAACTCAAATACAGAGTTGGTGTTCACCTCCCATGCTCCACGCATAACACAAGTGCTCCACGCACTCCACAAGCACTCCACGTGCTCCACAAGTACTCAAGGTACTTCAAGTAGATCTCCCATGAACCTGCAATACCCTGCACTTCAACAGACCATACTTATGGAAGGAACTCCCTTGCCTTCCTCTCTTGCTCTATCTGAGTACACCCCTGTACTCCAAGTAGATCCTGCCTGATACTGCTCCCTGTTGTGTTGCTGTCTATATGACCTTGCACACCTGCAAATCAAACAATGGTTCTGCTCACCTGTGAACCTCGACCTTGCACACACATACACCTGCAGATCAACGATCTTACTTACCATGTAGATCTCCTATATAGGCCATGCAACTGTGACCAAGATCCTACACTCCTGAAGAACCCAGCTGGCTCTCCAATCCAGCACCAACACACCTGGTACTGTGGCACTAGGAGGAACGCACCATTGCTCTACCTCACACACAGAAGGAGCTTATAATTATGCTCTCTTACTCCCTAGCACACTTTTCCAATACAACCATGAGTCTATTATATAGATCTCATCCAAACAATAATTAGACATCTAATTACAATAATTATATCCGCAGCTATGAGTCTAAAATTAGCACTCATCATGCAAACACTTGGTTCGTTAGCTAACTGGCCGTAAATAGCTCGCAGTCGAACCACACAGGCGACCGACGTCGGTCCCTGTCTGCCTAGAGGTGACCGACGTCGGCCGATATATGACCGACGTCGGTTGCTTCCCTTTGCTATCCTACCAACGTCGGCTGATCAGACCGACCCCAACTTCTCTGCAATCTTCAGCAACCTCCTCTCCTGTTTGCATCAGTGAAGCTTTTAGCTCCACAATCCTAACAATCTCCCACTTGGAGATAAACAACTACACTGTACCTGTACCTGTACTCTGTCTAATCTATTTCCTGGTTTGTATCCCTCTTCAAGCTCCCACATGAAGACAACACACCACACAACCTGTGATGTACCTCCTGTCATCCGAGTACCCTGCCACATCCGAACCTATAACACCATGTAGTGAAGTCCTGACCCTGCATAGCAACACCTGCTGCCGGTCCCTCTCAGAAAACCTGAGAACCCACTTCCCCGAATTGGCTTCTAACTCTGACAGCTCCCACTGCATGGGAATATTCAGGTCTATACCAGACCTCATGTGATTTCAGACACTGTACCTGTCCAGCCCTTAGTGTGCTCTGGTTCTGTATCCTGAACCTCGCCAACACCTGATTCACATCAGCTCCCACTTGAGACAAAATCAACCAGTGATCTCCATGCCTCCCATGTCAAAGAATTCCGCTACTCCAAACTCCTCATGACATGCCACTGAACTAACCTTACCCTTAGCTCAGCAAAACCCTATATGTACACTCCTGCTAGCTAGCATACTATCCACATACAGCAACAGAATGATGTCATGACTCATCATCCCCCTGGTAAGACAAACCACAGTAGTTACCTGACACTGACTGAAGCCATGCTTCGTCTTCCACCTGTCAAACCTGGTACCACTGTCCTGCAGCTCCTCAAGACCGTATGCCTGGTCTTCCATCTCATGTATTCATTCTCTCTATTCTTCTACTAAGGCATCCATTCGTCTCTGTGCTTTCATCTAGCTGGCAAACCTACCAAGACACCCGTCTGGTTCTGCATCATATCCCTGCCAAGCTCACACCTGTTTCCTGGATCCTTCCTGCTATACAATCAGCAACAAGTATGAAGAAGAGGAACAATGAATTTGAGGGCCTACTTACGCCTTCAGTCCTCCGTATGGGTGTTTGAGACACCTTGACAGCTTGCTGTCCACCCAAAATCCGTTTATAGTGACCGACCTCGGTCACTCCACAGTCTGCATCCGACCGACGTCGGTTCCATGCGTCTGTACCTGACTACCAACCTGCCTGCGCTAGTGTCCCTGCTGCCGACGTCGGTCCTCCTGACCGACATCGGTCTTACATACTGCCGACGTCGGTCCCATGACCGACGTCGGTCTTACCCTGCCCGACACTGCCGGCTTCGGTCTGCACATGACCGACATCGGCACCTGTCTGTTCGACGCCGGTTCCTCTTGACCGACATCGGTGTCTGTGTTCGCCTGTGAGTGATGACTTTTTACCCGCGAGCTTCTTTGAATCAATCTCCATGTCCAAACTGCCCTGCTCAGATGTATCCAGCCTCATCCACTGAACTCTGTCCGCCATCTCCTCCAAGAACACCAAGGCTTTCCAGTTCTTAAGCCTGTCAAATATATCTGTCTTCCGCTTAAGAACATGCATCTCCTTCCTGCTCATGTGACCAAGCCTACGAAGCCACGTCTCCGCAACAGAAGAAGAATCAGTAATATAAACAAGTAGATAAAGTATACCTGTTTTCTTACCACCAGCTAATTCAAGTGCTACCGCTGTGAGAGTTCTTGTGCATCTCTCATCACCCAATCTTTCTGAAGAAATTAGCCATATCTCCAAACCTGGGACCTGCATGACCTTCATCAACACCTGTGTGTTGGCCGCCTGCAATTTCAGCTTCACTTCCCCTTTGCCAAATCTTTGGCAAGGCTTACCAGCTCCTCTATCTGGGGCTGCATGGAAAGAGGCAACCGAATCTTTTGTCCAAGATTCAACTTTATCCAAGAAACCTACAAACACATCCTGTGCAATAACACCTGCAACATCTGTATCTTCAGTTTCTTCATGCTGATCTGTTACCAACCAACAATCTTCTTTTACCTACTCTTTCTTTCCATCAGACCGTGAGTAATCGTCTGTGCTTTTCAACTCCTCCATTCTTAGCTTACTTTGATCTGCCGTTGCTCTACTCCCACTCAATCAGAAAACCCTGAGAGTGCCCTGTAATCAAAAACACAACCTGCTTCCTGCAACCTTAGCTCTGATACCACTTGTTGGTATCGAGCTAAGAACCTACAACCAAGGCTCTGATACCACTTGTCAAGAATCTAGAACAACAAACATGCTCTGATCCCACTTGTCAGGATGCGAAACCGGAAACATACAATTGATTACCAAACTTCAAACAACTTAATATGCGGAAATAACCAGATTCACCAAGTAACTAGAATTCAGAATAACACAGCATATGAGAGACAATACACAACTTGTATTAACACTTTATACAGAAAAGAATACAATAAAGAAGATGCCACTTCTTCTCCACCACCTTACAGAGGTTTCCCACACCTCAAGTGAACAGTAATTCTTCTCCCCAAAGCTCTCCCTCTCACAGGTCCCAACACCCAACTCAAATACAGAGTTGGTGTTCACCTCCCATGCTCCACGCATAACACAAGTGCTCCACGCACTCCACAAGCACTCCACGTGCTCCACAAGTACTCAAGGTACTTCAAGTAGATCTCCCATGAACCTGCAATACCCTGCACTTCAATAGACCATACTTATGGAAGGAACTCCCTTGCCTTCCTCTCTTGCTCTATCTGAGTACACCCCTGTACTCCAAGTAGATCCTGCCTGATACTGCTCCCTGTTGTGTTGCTGTCTATATGACCTTGCACACCTGCAAATCAAACAATGGTTCTGCTCACCTGTGAACCTCGACCTTGCACACACATACACCTGCAGATCAACGATCTTACTTACCATGTAGATCTCCTATATAGGCCATGCAACTGTGACCAAGATCCTACACTCCTGAAGAACCCAGCTGGCTCTCCAATCCAGCACCAACACACCTGGTACTGTGGCACTAGGAGGAACGCACCATTGCTCTACCTCACACACAGAAGGAGCTTATAATTATGCTCTCTTACTCCCTAGCACACTTTTCCAATACAACCATGAGTCTATTATATAGATCTCATCCAAACAATAATTAGACATCTAATTACAATAATTATATCCGCAGCTATGAGTCTAAAATTAGCACTCATCATGCAAACACTTGGTTCGTTAGCTAACTGGCCGTAAATAGCTCGCAGTCGAACCACACAGGCGACCGACGTCGGTCCCTGTCTGCCTAGAGGTGACCGACGTCGGCCGATATATGACCGACGTCGGTTGCTTCCCTTTGCTATCCTGCCGACGTCGGCTGATCAGACCGACCCCAACTTCTCTGCAATCTTCAGCAACCTCCTCTCCTGTTTGCATCAGTGAAGCTTTTAGCTCCACAATCCTAACACTTCCTCCATCTTGTTGACCTTCCTCATTTCCTCTTTTCTCTTTTACAACTCCCATGCCTTTTAAATGTTTGCATCACTGAGGCCAAGTTTTTTCCATGCTTTTTTCTACCTTGCCTTTTTATTTTGGAGTGGCAGGAGAGTTTCCTCAATTGATGAGGAGTATTCTTTAGGAATAATATACATAGGCTTCCCTAAATCTACCTCCTTTTCCATTTCTTCTTGTACCTCTATGTCTGTTAGGGTGATAGTGGGCATCATAGATGGGAACTTTGGATTCTTTTCTTCTCCTTTGATACAAGAGAAATCTTGGGTAAAAACTTCATGTAATTATTTTTTTGTGCCAATGGAGAAGCTTCATCACTTGAAGTGATCTTAAACTTTATGTGATCCTCTATTTCTTCACGAGTCTCACCTTTCTTCTTCTTAGGAGACTTCTTTATTTCAGGTGGCACTGGCATTCCTTCATTACCAATCCTAATGAGAGGGTCATCAGTCTACTTGATGTTGGGGCCCTTTCTTTTTAGATTCATCTCATAGTAAATCTTATGGATTTACCCTAGTATGGTCACTTATTAAAGATGGTGGATGTCATTATGATCTATGTCATTCTCTTCATCCCTTGTTGCCTTCCCATCTAGGCACATAAACTAACACTAAAACTTATTTCTTTCCATGTCTATCTCCCTCACTATATATCTAATTATTATGCATTGGGGATATTTCTAAGTGCATCCTTTAAATACTTGGTTGAGAAAGCATATGGTAGCTTTAACCAGCTAGACTTGTTAACATCAACTAACACAAATTGGACTACACAAAAATGTTGCATAACACCAAAAGTTGATGTCCCATACATTTTCTTAGGGAGCTCTTAAGGGATGCACCATTATAATATAAATGCCTCTATATAATTATTTCACCACCCCAACACTTGAGTTTTGTACTTTTTGATGAAGAAACTGGGGTAAGTGAAGCCCTATATTTATGCATCATAGAGTCATTGTGTTTTGGAAAAATCTAGAGATTATCCTCATCCCATTTCGATATGATGATCTCATCCATGATTATCAAGATGAGAATGGACCTCCACCTAAATATCCCCTTTATCATATGGCACTTTAGTGCATTCTTCATAAAATCTTTGTCAATAAATTTGGCAATGTTAAATTTTATGCCCTATGTGATATAGTAAGCAATGTAGAAGTAAGCTTTTGTAACATTGGTCCATCAATCACTATGAAAAATATTTGAGCTCATGAGGCATGATGATGCCTTCATGCTAGGGTCCTTATAATCCTTGATGGGAAATGAAAATCCCCCTTGTAATAACTTAGGATCGTCACCACATGTTCCACCTCTTCATCATCTTACATCATCTCATGGATGTCCTTCTTGGCATTTGGGAGACTGGTTATCCTTCTAATGAGGCACACAAATATCCTCATGGTCCTCCCCATAAATTGTATTTGGTCACCATGCATGAGTGATAAAAGAAATTGAATGAGCTCTTCTAGATTTCAAAAGGAATTGAATGAGATCCTCTAGATCTCAAAATCATGGTAACTCATATAATTGAGTTGCATTGGAGGCTATAAATCTATCTTTAATGGATACATCAAATAACACTATGCCTTGCTTCATCTTGCTCATTTTACCCACCATCCAATATAATACCAGGTCTTATGCATGGATGGAAGTATGATGGTTGTACTCCTTCAATTGGTATATCTGTGCAAACAAATTCAAATTTTCCACTACTAAGACTTCTCAGGAAATTGCATCACTTGATAATACATCTTTGTCAGCACTTTTATGTTGACTTGCATGATACTGACTCTTTCTACTGATGGCATTGTTATTTTTGTAAGGGCTAATTTTACTACTACATATGCCCACTTTGGATCTTGTTGCTATGGACCTGATCCATTCTACTTCTTGCCCATCCTGAACCTACTAATTTGAAATAATGGTAGGTTAGGTCTGTCGAAGCCTCAAATGGTTCTTGGTACTTAGAAATCATGACACTTATGATTTTACCTTTTACTCTGAGATTCATAGACTATTAATGGCATCCTTGGTGGAAACTCACTTTTTTACCAAATGGTTCCTACATGAATTTGTTCTTACACCTCTCTACACTAATATTACCCATAAGTTTTGTGATGTTATAAGGGAGCTTAGAGAGGAGCATCTTGAATCTAGGATTGTACAAGTGCACACATTCTGATAGTCCTTGGTTGATCTCCTTTATCATGGTGATACTCTACTACTCAAACTTAGGTATATCAAACTCCTTTAGGAAGGCCCCTTTTAGGGTGTCATAATCAACCATAGCTTGGTTAGGATCAAAATTATTATACCAAGTATGGGTGTGATCAAGTAAGGCTATCAAAACTTGGGTTGCCTTGTGCTCAAACTATGTTACTCCCTAAGCTTGTCATTTTAACTCACACTTGAGCACATGCTCTGTGGAATTCTCCATGCCTTGATACTCAAGAAAGTGCATGGCCATCTCATAATAGATCTAAGTCTAGGGAATAGCCAGTGCCTAAGGTGCTTGTCTTCCTAGTGCTTGTCCTATCATTGGTCCTTCAAGGCATCTAGCCACTAGGCTAAGCATCAGTCTGGTGGTTAATGTTGACACTGAAAAGATGATGGCATCATACTATTGACTAGTGGTCTAGGGCCACTTCCTATGGTTGTTTCCTAGGATACATAGCTAGCATTGGCTGAACTGGGGTGCTTACACTCACATTCTATCTAGTTGGAAATCACCTTGAGGTCTAGAGGTATCTTCACTTAAATATTCATAGGGGGTGACTTGTTCAATCATAAATTTATAGGCCAAATTCATAAAATGATCAAAGTCTACATTGATAATGAGTTCAATTATTAATATTTTGTTTTCCTTTGAGGAATCTATTACATGAGCTTGCACCATAGGTTCAAATGGGGTAGGTGCATCTAGTGCATCTCCAATGGTCAAGTTCTAAGGGGACCTCAAGCATTCACCCATAAATTATTGATCTTGTCCTAAGGCTTTGAGGGATCCTTCCTTTGGGTATGACTGTCATACAAGAGATCCTTCCCCATGCCCTTATTACTCACTATGGGTCCTCTAAACACTTTTAGGTTCCATATCTTCTATCAATCTATTCCTCCTCTTATTATATGCCTATTTCTTGAGTTATTAGTTGTCAATCTACTTGTCTCCTTACATTACACCTCACCTTCATGCCCCTTTCTTCCACATTATGTTGCTCATACATGAGAGGACTTTATCCGTCCATCCTTTCTATTTTGAAACTATAAACTACCATCAACTTATTAAGTTCAGTGCCAAGTTATTTCATAAATGTGCCCATGGGCTCATGAAAGAACTGGTACTTTTCTTCTTCAAGGTAGGAGAATGTTGATACCATAAACTCAAGAATGTAGTTGTTCAATGCCCCTTGCCACCATTTTTTTGTAGATCTAGTCCAAGTGGCATATAAGTTTTCAAGCATCTCTAAGCACTCTTTCATCCACTTGAGGTGTTGTCTATAGATTTGGCTTATATGAGTTGCATAAGCAACTAACTAGTAGTATACTTAATCTAATAGTTCACAAAATAACACCTCATACAAGGTATCATACAAGTGCATTTGGACCCACTTCCTTGGGTTTTCCCTCTATAAGTTGGATGCCTTAGTGTAAATCTATCTTCCACTCATTCTAGAAAATGCTCGATATACTCAAGAGAGAGTTAGAGCACCATCCTGGTGTACCATTATAATAATAAAATTCAATAGTCCTAATAATAGAACCAAAATGCTGTAAAAAAGTAGGTCTTTTAGGTCATGGGCCTAGTCACACACCTACCTAACAATCCAGGTTTGATTTAGGCTTGTTTCGACATGGTGCATGGCCTGACTAATCTTAAGGAGCTCAATATTTACCACTCCGTCATTTTGGCATAATTATACATAAGGTAAAAGCCTTCTATTCTCACCCAAAGTGTAGTAGATAAAAGATCGAGGTATGTTGGGATAGTTGTGACACAGTGAAAATCTATTCTTTAAGGATTTGGGTTAGCATAAAAATGGTTGTGAATTCATGGGTACAAGTAGGTTTCATCGGTTCAATGGCATTCAGGCTCTTAGGGGTTAATGGGGTGTATAGTTAGGAGATATATATGCATGGTCTTGTGTTTAGGCATGGGTTTCATTTAGGGTATAGACTCTTTACCACACTTAGCATATTTTCTATCATAGGTGCAGGATTCATTAATACCTATAGGTCTGACATGAATGATTCAAGTTAGAACCTTGCAACAACTCAACCACACATTTGATAGAATACAACATTCAATTAATAAACATTTAGGACTTTCATCTCTCCTCTTCAGTTAAACTCAACATCCATTTATAGGCTTCAAAACATCCTAAAAACATGGGGAATGGAGCACACTAATTACTAAGCTAGCGCTAGAGGTATACATCCTATCTTCTCCACTATCCCATGCACCCACTTCTTGAAGCCAATTGGATTTATTATGTGTCATCTAACTGACACTTCTAGAAGACTAAACTTATCAATCGTCCACCATGATCACCTCATACTTAGGTTTTTGTTAAGTTAGCATGGATCCACTACTTAACATAAAATAGGGCCCAATATATGGTGATGCAAAGGAATTAAAAGCTACACCCATCACCTCAAGTGGTGCATTTATTGTAAAACATGCTTAATCACTATAAAAGCCTAGTTCTTCACTTGTAAAAGGGTTGACATTTTTTATCAACATCATGTTGCTAAAATTTACCCTCCAAGAGCACTTGTATTATTTAAATATTGTAGATTAATGATAATTAAGTTCACTTCCTTCCATTCTTTTGATGTTCTACGTGTTATTTGCATTTATTTATCCTCGTCTATGGGTAATGTTCTCCCCTCTTACCATTGTGCATTCCCAATACCTCCTCATTGAACTCAAAACTCAATTACAGGTCATATCATATGTGCATTCAGGTTTGTGCAAATATTTTTTATGGATTATTTGTTATCCCTCTTAGTATCACACTATATTCTCACACCTCTATGTGAAATACTTATGCATTTTGAGTGTCCTTGGTAGAGTTTGCGTGGAGACATCTTATTCTCAAAGGTTTGTAGTATGTTTATGATAGTAGGAACACTCACTCTATTCTAGATACACCTTTTTACAATTTAGCATATCTTACTATGCATAGGATTGCATAATATGGATATTCAAACATTAATCCAATAAATCAAAGGAAAAATGCATAAGAGTAAACTGAGTTAAGCCTATCTATTAATGTGGGAATTAAAAAAGATAGAAAAAAACAATTGAAAGAAATTAATACCATACTACCTTCCCAAATGGATTCACCATACAAATACGACTCAAAAAAATGTTCTCCCTTGATCAAGAGCTCTTGTCTTCAACAACAATGGTGGCCAACTCTTCCAATGTCTCAATAACACTCCAAAAAACCTATGCTCATGATATGTAACTATCTAATTTGCCTATCAAATAAAGCCAATCCAAATATAAATAATACAATAATCAAAACACAAATTACTTGTGGAGATATTTTAGCATTATAACATTGCAATACTTGAGCTTAAAAATGATGTTCATGGCCTCTCTATTTATAGATTTTTGAGATTAATCAGGATCAACCATGACCATCCACCTCAAGATTGAGATGTGTAGTCATGAATAAATATAATATTTGGGATTAAATACATAAATATTAAATCCATAAATATCCCTCATAAATATTTGGGATAGAGGGGCATTTAAGAGGCATGGAGAGTCTTACTGAGGCATGAGAGACCCATAATCTTGATATTTTATGCATTTATGGCCTAGGGATGTATTTATAAGAAATGATGTCATTAGGTGATGCTATTGATATAAATCAATTTACAAAAATAAATATTCAACAAATCTCATGGAAAATACACTTAAGCTCTTGATTGGATCAATTAGCCTTAAACAAGGATAATCAACATTTGTGCAATTATTTGGAAATTGGCCCCCAGTTAATCAAAATGATTAAAAAGTCATATTATTGGGTCATAATTTGACTGGAGAAGAATTAGAAGGTGATATTAGATGCATTAGAACCATATTCCCATTTAGGATGCTATCAACATAAAATAACAAAGGTACATAATGTGTAATAATGAATTGAAAAAAAAGAGTGATCCAGAACACAAAAAGGAAAAATCATCATTTTGACTCAAAAAAATTGATCCATAAAATACATTGCCCTATTTAGGGATACATTACCGTAAATTGGCACTTGTAAATGACAATTTTGAACCATTTAGGGTGTTTAATGGATTTTGACCGAAAATGTGCATTTGAGTGCAATTCAAGTAAGATTGATAATTTCAACACAAATGGTGTTAGGAATTAGATGTCTATATTTTACCCTATTTAAAAATGTGTAGCAAGACATTAAGGTGAAACAATGTCTTTTCAAAGAAAAGAGTTGTCAATAAAAAATTGGAAATGACCCATGATTCCCCCTTGAGAGGACATATTATGATGAAAGAGAAGAATGGACTCTCAAAAAGAGAGGGACAATGAGAGATTAACCCATGGAGTAGATCACATATAAATGAGCTAATGTTTGCACACATGATTACCATCAATTATCAAAATGTAATTAGAGGGGAAAAGGAAAGATATAATCCATAAATTTAAGAGACACACTTTAAATGTACCCAATTTGAGAGTACAAGATGAATGCTTACAACATTTATCAATATCGAGATAGGTTACATACTAAAATATTTCCATCATGGGCATTAGTTTGGAGAGCCTAGAATTAGAGGAAAAGAGAGAGTGTTCTGCTTCGGGAAGAGAAGGACCATTGGAATAGGGTCTCTAAAGAGAAGATAATAAGAAGTTTCTCAGTAGAGCAAACATGATCATGATAAAAAAAAATTACCCTAGTAGGGAAATTTTTGTTCATTGATAAAGAATAAATAATGGTTTGCCATTGTAAGGCTGATTTGATTCTAATGTGGTTCAGATGTTGTACCCCAGCATGGGTAATTAACAAGAAAAATAGCTCAAATATATAACCCAAAATATTAGTTAAAGTGAGCGGATGAAAATGTACATGTAATGGTGTAATGGATTATAAATCCACATAAAACCTAACATATGAGAATGCACAAAGTGATGAAATCAATGAAAATAAGAATGAAATATAGATGAGATGACTCTAAATGTTCTATATAAGTGAATGTTGCCTACATAGTTCCATGGACTCATGTTCTAACGTAAAATTTAGGCTAATGTAATTCACCCAAGTTTGCAAGAGAATGAAATGAGGAATGATGAAAACTGACCAAGAATTGATTAGAATCATAATGTATGCAAAGAGATGCACATATAATCATAGAGCCGAGTGCTACAATGCATGTTACCTAGATGCCTAATTCCATATTATGAGCCTAGATTATGCAAAGTGTTCTTGAGAATCATGCATCAGAACTGATGCTGATGTTAGGACTTTCAGACCTGAGCACAAAGTACTTGGTATAGAAAAATAAATTAGGCTTCATAAGTACAAATAACTTAGAATGACATAATATTCCAATTGCACTAAGATGGTTTGAATGTGAATACCTATAACTAAAGATAATGGTAAAATAATGACCAAAATTAGAGTTATAGCTATTTAAATTTAAATAAAAAATAAAAGACAAATAAAAACAAAACAAAACATCTTAACAACATGAGATCAAGATACAAATAATCAAGATCTATGTGGACCATCAAGATGTAGTTGGAAAATAAAATAAAGAAGCAAGACCAAAAAGGAAAATGAAAGACCAAACAAAAAACAACAATCAAATAAACATACATAAAATGTTTTTGAGTTTTTGAATGTTTATAGAATTTTCTAAGTATCTCAACTCGATTGAGGATTAAGAGATATAGAGTGGTCTAGCTCATAAAATGGTGAGAGCATGCCAACTTAAAATGATTGCAATACAATGAGAGTGTATGATAAGAGGGACCAAGTTGACCTTGACATGAATTTATCACAGCTTATATAACCCCAAAATAATCCCAAGTCATAATGATTTTGCCCACATAAAAGGTGAGAAAAATTTGACTAGGTCACAACAAGTTCACAAATAAAGGTGAATGACAAGACAAATGATAATAGTAATGACCAGATGATGTGTCAATGTATGATAAAAATGTGTTATACTTAATTTACCCATAGGTGGTTATAATTAGAAAATAATGTCATGATACTAATTTTACCAAAGGTGGTTATAATTAGGGGTACCAAAAATAATACTAATTTGCCCATAGGTGGTTATAATCAATGATACCAAATAAGATGATAGATGAAAGATAACTTACCAGATCAAATGTCACACTACTACCATAGACTATCATTGAACACAAAATTATAAAATTATTAAAGCTTGATCAAAATCCCCTTGCAGAAAGTGCAAGATGAACCAAAGGAACCAAGATCAAAATGGGATCAATAAGATGAATAAAATCAAGACTTGGTAAATAGTAAAGAAATGTTATAATAAAAATGGTATAATGAAATGATCAAGTGATAATTAGACATAGTGAAAAAAAAGTTACCCAAAATAAATGATTAGTTTAGATTGATCATAAAATGGTGAGAGCGTTGCTTAGGTTTCTTTCAAAATGGCAAGAGCATTTAAACTTAATAATTGCTCACAAAATGGTGAGAGCATGGAAAGGGGTGATCGAGCTAACATCAATAGAAATTGAGTGCTACCTACATAGTCTCAAAGGAAATCAATTTAATGTAGTTTAAATAACATGGTTCATAGATCACAATGGTATATTAATGCCTATAATAAAATGATCTATGGGGTTGCCCCTAAGAGACTAGGCAAGGATAATGTTCAATGGGTAAATGGTAAATGAAAAATGGTTCTATTGGTCTTGCTGACAGGGAGATGCATCCTCGTCAATATGTGAGACAACATAAATGATTAGTTATAAAGTTTCTACCCAAAAACCTTTAAGAAAATTTGTTTTATCAATTGGATCTCGATCTAGACCTGAATAATGCCATTGTGATCCTTGGTGGCAATCGATTCTACTTCCTTCAAATATCATGATAAGATAACTTCATAGCCTCTATAAAGGAAAGTGATGTCAGTGATAAATGATATAAATGGGTAATAAATGGGTGGGTGAGAATTAAGTGCATAATAAATGGGAAATAAATGAATATCAAGACTCTCGATCACATGTAATGTTGTTGATGCCAAATTTGACATCATTTTGGTTTTGGTAGGGTTGAAGGCCTTTGAATATGCTCTCAATATGACCAACAATTTTTTTTATTTCTTGAGATTAGATACTATATGATTATGTTGTAGATTGGAATCTAATTTGATTTGATATTGAATTATATATTTAATAAATAGTGGATAAATTTTGTGCTCAGTTATTGGTTCTGCGATGAGGTTTTCACCAATGACTTTTTCATGATCATCCCATATCACCTTCAAGAAGGTTTCATGAATAGATGTTAACATTTGAATTTGATTGTCTTCTAGCACCTTTAAAAAGGTTTCACTAAAAGATACTGAGTTTGATCTCTGCTTATCCCCTTACACCTCCATAAAGGTTTCACTAGGAGATTGTTCTTCTTTTAAATGAATGTGGTCTTGGTGCCCCTAATATTTTATGAATGGTATGTTTCCATAGATTCACTTCAATAAAGTGTGATTCTGTCAGTCCCAATCAACACTTGTAGGAGGTGGAATGTCAATATAATGGCTATGTTGGGTGGGGTTAATGGTATGATAAAATGAATCATAATTCTCATAAAAGATATTAGGAGAACTTGTATCGATGCCAAAGTAATCATCTTAAAAAATTGTAAAAGGATCACAAATATATTCAAATTTATCTTCAAGGCAATTGTAACTAATGTTATAACAACCATTACTATAATCTATTTCTGAATCTGATTCCAAAACAAAGGACTCTAAATTTGATGTCACAATTGATGTTGATTCTATTTTTGATGCTAAATCTAATGTTGTTTCAAAAATAGAACCCAACTCTAATTTTTATTCTTCATATGATGTGGTTTTGTCTTCAATGTTATATTGAATGCTAAAAGTTTGAAAAGTAATGGTCTGTGATGGCATAATAGGCTCAATAAAAACTAAGCCATTTTAGAAGGGTTCAACATAGACTGGCTCATCTAAGTGAAGCCCCTCAAAGCGGGAACCACTCAAGGGACATCTTGATAAAATCATGTCTATCAAAGTGAAACTCCTTAACGAGTGAAAAAGGATCAAGAGACAACTCTATCGAAACTATATTTTCAAGGAGATGAGGCTCTTTAAAAATAGGTAACATATGAATAGGTAACTTATCACAGTTTGACTTATCACAAATGGGTGTTTCAATAATAACATCATGGTTTTGGCCCACAATTGGTTGTAAAAAATCAATTCTGAACACAATTTGATCGTCATAAGATGGATCTTGAAGAGGTAATGGTTTTGTTTTGGCTCAAAGATTGGCACATAATTTATAAAGTGAGGAACATTTGGTTTAACAGGAACATTTAGTTTATTAGGAACAATGGTTTGGGGTTCAATAATGAACTCTTCAAAAATTAGACTATTGAAGAAGGGATCAAACACAAATGGTTCATCAAATGGAGATTCTTTAACAATAGGTTCATCAGAAACTAGTGATGGGCCAAGAATAGTAACAACTAGACAATTCTTAGTTTGGTTACCTATGCAAACCAAAGGAGAAGGTCCTAAAATAGTGATGACTAAATGCTCATTATTTTGGTTGCCTATGCAAACCAAATGATAAGGTCCTAAAATGGTGATGATTGAATGCTTCTTATTTTGGTTGCTCATGTGAACCAAAGGAGGAGGTCCTAAAATGGTGATAAATGGATGCTTCTTAATTTGGTTGCTTATGCAAATGAAAGAAAGAGGTCCTAAAATGGTGATGAATCGATGATTCTTAGATTTTTTGATCATGTGAACCAAAGGAGGAGGTCCTAAAATGGTGATCTTGGAACGTTGTAGAGCCTAACTACTTACACAAGCTAAAACATCTAAGTCTTCCTAATAAACCCAATCATTCCAGTCTCAAGTTAGATCATAAATTGGATATTTATTATGTTCCCATGACTGATTTTTTTGAGGTGGATATAAATCTTTCTCACAAACCATATTATCACCATTGGGGTCTTGACTAAAGTCATAAAAGTCATTTTGTGCAGCCATTCTATCATAATTTGGATTATTCGTGACTTCACCATAAGTGTAACTAGACATATCCACACTTAATGAATAAAGCTCTAAAAACAAAAAGGCTTAGAGTTCTGTAAACTCTAAAAAGTGATGTCTAAAAGACGAGGTTCAACCTTGGTCTAAAGGGTGGAGATTTATCTCCAAAACGGTTTGTGCCAAGATTTGGCATAAAATAGTCTAACGTTAAATGTATAATGTCAAAGGCTTTTGGAAAAATTTTGTGTTCTCTAAAATAAAGGCACAAACAATGATGAGGATAGGTGGTCGAACAAACAAAAAATCAATAGTCTTCAAATTTGTGTAATTAATTAAACTAAAGTTATGCAACTCAAAAGAGAAAGATCTATGTATCATCCCCATGGATTAAGGCCTAAATAGAAATCAATAAATGTTTGAATCCAAAGTTGACAAGGTTAATTAAAAATGCAATGTTGAAGACTAGGATTGGACTAAATAATTTGGACAAGAGTGGATAACATGACGACACATAAATGAGGTCCAAATGGCACACACACAAACATGTTTAGCAAAAATATCAAGGCACAAGTATGGTGTAAAATGGATAACATAATGGCTCTTTAAAAGAAAGAGTGACATATAAACAAATTGGTTTTGACATGGTGTATAAATAAAAAAATAAGTTAATTAGTCTCAAAACATACCAAGCAAAAATGACTAAAATACACTAAGTATAATCATCTAAATCTTAACAAGGGTATGGTAATGTGGGGTTGACTAAACTAGAATGTTTTTGAATGTTTCTAGGGGAATACATTACACAATGAATTTCACATCATGATTCAAAAAAAAAATCATGTAAATGGGTGTCCACGGTACTTGGCTTGTTACAAAAAGGTCTTACCCTTTTTGCAACCACTAAATCCGTCACTTGCTCAATGTAGTGTAATATCTAAAGTGTAGATACATCTCATGTGAAACTCTAACACTAGAAGGTGGTTTAACTACTCAAACCTCTAATCCTAATGGGAGTGGTTGAAGTCAATGTTGGGAGATGAAACTCTGAGTCAAATCTTACCTAAATAACTTGTGGAGGTAATAAAGGCCCCCTCACAAGCAAAGATGAAATGAAATAAAAGACATAAGAGAAAGACTTTAGGGTCATTTTCAAGATCACCCAAACTATTGAGAGTTTTTGGGAAGTGATTTAGATGACATTTTTTATGCTTTGGACTAGGCATGCTTGTAATGAGGACAACGCTTTTGATTCCAAAGGTTCCCTAAAGGGGATGGATGGAAGATCATACATGCAACATCCCTCTTCTTTCCAATCAAATTATAAGTTTAAATAACTATTGAATACAAATTTTACAAGTGAACTCAATTTTAAGCCCCAAATAAAAGATGAGGTGATGTTCTTTTGACCCCTTGCTCTTAAGTTGTAACTTTGAAAGCATAATTTGTCAAAATATTCACCGAAGCATCTAAATTTTTTGTTAAGCACCAAAACAAGGTTCCTAATCCATTTTAAACTTTCAAATAAGGTCTAAAAATTATGTTTTAACAAATTCCAAGCTTGATCCTATAATGAAGAGTGTCCTTTAGCTTTGAAGCTATTTTAAGTTTGGAATAGTGTTGGTGGTTATCTATCCACCCAAAGGCATCACCCAAAAATCAAATGCATTAGATTAGAAACATTTAAATATATTTTCAAAATTTTGTGAAAAATATATGCAACTTGAATCTAAACTGATATCAAATTCTAAAATTTTAAGAGAAAACACTTAGTTAAAAAATAATAATTAAAAATGGAGTTTGTATGACCCCAAACCAAGCATTTTAAAATGGCCTATTAGCTCTCGAGTCTATGTTTTTAAAAAAAACATAGTGACCATCGATGGTTATACCTAACCATTAATGGTTGAAAATAACCATTGGCGGTTGTACCGACTGTCGTTGATTGTACTGACCATTGGTGGTTGACTTTGTAAATTCGTGACATAGAAAAATAGTAAAACAAAGTTATAAAATCAAATTGTAAGAGTTTTAATAATCCAAATGAAGATTTTAAAGTTGCATAATGATCTTATTCATATTTGGGATGTGTTTGGTCCAATCGGGTGTGCCAAAATGTAGAGAGGATTACATAACATGACTAGTCAAATATTAGTCCAATAAATCAAAGGAAAAATACATAAGAGTAAACTAAGTTAAGCCTATCTATTCATGTGGGAATTATAAAATATAGCAAGAAATAATTTAAAGAAATAAATACCTTACTACCTTCCCAAGTGGATTCACCATACAAATGTGGCTCAAAAACATGTTCTCCCTTGATCAAAATCTCTTGTCTTTAAGAACAATGGTGGCCAACTCTTCCAATGTCTCCATAACACTCCACAAAACCTAGGCTCATGATATGTAACTATCTAATTTGTCTATCAAATGAAGCTAATACAAATATGAAAAATATAATAATCAAAACATAAATGAGTTGTGGAGAGATTTTAGCATTATAACATTGCAATGCTTGAGATTAAAAATGATGTTCATGGCCTCTCTATTTATATATTTTTGAGATTGATTAGGATCAACCATGACAGTCCATCTCAAGATTGAGATGTGTGATCATGAATAAATCTAATAATTTGAATTAAATCCATAAATATCCCTCATAAATATCTGACATAAAGGGACATTTAGGAGGCATGGAGAGTCTTAATGAGGAATGGGAGACCCATAATCTTGATATTTTATGCATTTATGGCCTAGGGATGTCTTCCTAAGAAATGATGTCATTAATAGATGTAGTTAATAGAAATCAATTTATAAAAATAAATATTCATCAAATCTCATGGAAAATCCACTTAAGCACTTGATTTGGATCAATTACCCTGAAACAAGGATAATCAACATTTGTGCAATTATTTGGAAATTGGCCCTTAGTTAATCCGAATGATCATAAAGTCATATTATTGGATTGTAATTTTATTGAAAAAGAATTATAAGGTGATTTTAGATGCATTGGAACCATATTCCCATTTAGGATGCTGCCAACACAAAATAACAAATGTACATGATATGTACCAATGAATTAGAAGAAAAGAGTTATCCAGAGCACAAAAAGGAAAAATCATCATTTTGAATTGAAATAAATTGATTAAATTTAGGTATCCTATAAAAATAAATTTCCCCATTTAGGGATACATTATCCTAAATTAGCACTTGTAAATGACAAGTTTGAACCATTTAGGGTGTTTTATGGATTTTGACCTAAAATGTGCATTTGAGTGCAATTCGAGTAAGATCTAAAATTTCAACACAGATGGTGTTAGGAATTGGATTTACACACTTGCCTTCTCCCTCTCATTTTCCCTCAAAATATTAGTTTTGGGTTAGTAGTATATTTACATTTATGCTCTTTAGGCCTATGCACTAGTCTTAAACCAGGTGCATTTAAAATAAAAGGAGTCTGGCCTCTCTAAAGGCTCTTACTAAGGAGAATAAGGGTCCCATGCCTTAGGGATGTACCCATAATTATGATGAGATAATCAATTCTCACGTGCATATATGAGAAATAATACTTCCATGCCCAACACTGTAGACTATTGTACCCTATGCAAGGCCTTTGCACTCAGTGCCCCACTGTAAAGCTCCCCCATATCGTATAACATCCATAGGTGCATGTTTTGAATGACAATAGTTCTTATCTAGTCTAAACTTAAATGAATCCTCATGTTTTCAGGTCTTAGCTAATTTCTCCTAATTTTAGAATTATTACCTTTCAATGTTGAGGGGTGTCTTGTTGTATTTAGTCAATGTGGCCTTCCTTATATTTTCATCCACACTATTATATAGTTAGTAAGCTATCTCTTTTTCAATTAATTTCTCTAGTACAAGTCTTGGTATTAAGAAGGGGACTAACAATATTCCCTCAACTCTGATAATAATGTTATATGTATAAAAATAATAATCACCCAATGCCCTTAATTATATCTTAATATGATCAAACAACCTAGACATAGGTTGCCCAATTATTGATCTATAAACCATTGGGTAAAACATATCTTCGATTTGATGGAGTAAATGCTTTTGAAGCTAGAGATATGAACTTGACAGATGAGGGTTTTCATTACTAGAAACAAAACCAGTGAGGGTTTTTAATGATGGTCCCATAACTATGAGGGTTTGGAGGCTCCCATAACCTTTACAAGGCATAATAATAAGGTTTTAAGGTTCCAAAACAATAAAAATCATAAATAGAGGGTTTGAAGGATCCCACAACCTTGGAAGATCAAAAAAACAAAGGGATTTAAGGATCCCATAACCATTACACCAAGTGGGTTTGAAGGTTGTGATAACCTTTAGTATAAATAGGGTTCCCAAAGAAGCACAAAAAGTGGATGATCTTCATTAGAACTTCCATGGGACTTCCACTGATTAATAAGAGCACACTAGGAGCATAAGGTCTTCTACTTGAATTTTTCCTCATGGGACCTCTACACATCCTCCATGTATCTGGATTACAATAAGTGGACATATCCTCCCACTGGGCCCAATAACAACTGAATCAAAATAAGGGATTATCCATCTCATTCTTAGAATACTTACTGCAACTTGAGACAAAAAATGAATTTTCAAATGAATATGAGTAATACATATATATTATAGGGAAAATACTAGAATTCAAAAGAGATAAGGGTGGAATAATCTATCATACACTCTAATGAGACAAGTTTTGATATGGTTTCCTCTATCCACCATAATCAAAACTAACTGAATTTTAATATAGTCTATTGCAGGTTTGGTCTTCAACAAATTTTTTGTACATCCTTCGTAGACCCTAAGAGAAAAAAGTGAGCATACATACCCACCTAATGAAAAAAAATCCCATAAAGAGGGATCACTATTATCAGATTAGATTCCATATAACCTAGTGATGAATCCTCTATCATCTTCATTAACTTAGAATCTTGATAGTGGCTAAATAGGAGTTTCAATAATTTTTTTGTAGAATCCCAAACCTAGTAACCATTCCAAAATAGTGCATGAATCCACATAAAAATTAAAATAGGTGAATGACCTATATTATCCTCACCTGTTTGGGTAGCATCAATGTAGATTCTTCTTATATTAATGAGCTCCATTCCTTCCATATCTATAACATTATTGACCTTAACAACCTTCAAGTCATAACCTATACAACCCCAAATAAGGGAAAGTTGAGATGCCATTTAGGAGAATCCATCCAAGCCTATTATCCAAATAGAAAGTATTTTTCCACCAGTGAGGAAGCCTTATCCTTAAATCATTTGTAAAAATTTTGAGACCAAATAGTAAAATTAGCTAACTTATCCTGGGTAGGGTCATCTAGGGAGGAGATTCTATGGATCAACCTTGGGTCTAAACCCAATAAGAATCCATTCAAGATAATTATTTTTTAGTGAATATTTATACATTTTTAATTAGCTTTCATTAATGAGGTCTCCAGCTTCATAAATAAAATGAGGCCCTTTCAAGGCTCGAAAAAATTAAGCAAAGACTAGTATCTTTGAAGTTTTGTTCTAGCTTCTTGAATAAAAGATGACTCTTATCATAGGAAGGAGGACAATATATTAGCCTACGACATTTCACAATGTCTTTGAATGTACCAACATGTATAATGGTAAGACTATTCTACTTTATTCAAAAGTTGAATCCTGATCTCCCTCTCACCCTCTTCTCCATCATTCTCACCTCTTCTTCCTCCACCCCTACATCAGAGTTCAATCTTTCTCATTTGTTCCCCTTCTAGCTCCTCATCCACTCCATTATTTTAAAAAGGATATTTTATTATTTGCATATGATCCTTGGAATTATGTATGTGAATGTGAATACAATAATCATGAATCCACTTTGTCTCATTTGGTCCCTAGGGTAGAACATTGGTTGGGGTTATTAATAGTTCCAAAAATAACATCTACCAAGTATGAAAACATATATAAGTTGGAATTTTATAGGTCATGCATGTGATCTCTTTGGGTTTTTAAGTTGAATTTTATGATCTCCCCTAGTGGGGTAATGTCTTTGCCTTATAAAATTATTGAAAATAATGGGACCCAAACCTCATCTACAAGAGCGATGGATGAGGGCCCATGTAGTTTATTAAATAAGGCCATATTAATTATAACATCCAAACTCAATTGGGTAATTAGAACCTTCTTCCTCATGCTAAATTTTTTAGGTTTGTGGGCCCATCCTAGAAGGGTGATTATAATGTTACTGTTTTTGAACTAATTACTGAGTATTGTCTAGTTATATGGAATTTTTGGTTTTGTTAATCTATAGGATTTCTTGACATCTAAGCCAACTACATAAGATACATGTTACACACATTTGATCTTATGAAAAATATCCATTGTGAAAGTGATTGTTTAAAATAAGTTTAATGTTGGGTCAGTTCAAGGGAATACATTTGGTTTCACTACTACCTTATTTAGTTTGGTAGCTATGATTGCCAATAGGTTATATATGTACTCTAGTTGATCCAGGGACAAGTCATCTTTATATTTGTAAGTTCAATTAGCATCCTCTACATAAATTATTGTATAATGCTTCAATGGCCCAAGTAAAGAAGTCTTTTCAAATTTTATATCTTTCAATTCTTACTTGGTTTTAAATTAGAACATCGAAGAAGAAGGTTCTTGGTTTTCTACCTCCATTTTAGAATAATTTGGGCTCACTATTAAACTTTGAAATTTAAGGATTTTAGTTTGCTAGGGATATTTAGATAATAGTTCATAACTAGAAATTAGTAAATGTAATTTGATTTGACCTAGGAACATAACGCATATTCCATTTAATTATATTTTTAATTCATTGCTTGAATCTACCATGCATCAAAATTAATTATAGAGTAATGGTTGATGTCATCCATCCATAAATTTTTAAATTTAATTTTATGACATTAGATTTCATGGGTTTTCTTGACACATGCTGCTTCATCACTTTCATTAATTTTTTAGTCATTTATTTGTATTGTTAATATACTTTGGCTATTTTATAGTTTCACTTTGTCATCAATGTCTATGACTAATTATGTTTTCATGAGATGTGTGGCATATTTCCACTTAATCACTTTATTTTGCCTATCACTAAGTCTTTTGGTCTATTAATATATAGATCAATGAGAGGATGACATGGGCTTGACCTTCTACAAATGGTAGCATGGACCAATCAAATTATGATATATGGAAGTTGAATTTATAGAGGGGGCACATGACACTTTATTTTTGAATCAATCATATTTTGTATGTTAGATTTTATGAGTGACATGTAAACATGTGGTGTGATCTCACTTGGTTAGTTGGTCAGTTGTTTTATCCCTTTGTCTCTAATCCTGCAATCAAATGAGATTATGACATGTGGCATGATATTTCTTGTTTGATGGTCATTAGATATTGTAGTTTATAATTCTATTCTAAGAGACACGATGTAGTGATATGTTAACACTTGGCATGATCTCACTTAATTAATCATTCACTATACTTTGTAACTTTATTTTCTACTGAAAGCCTATGATCAAATTATTTTGTGACAATTGGCTCAATCTTGCTTAGTTGGGTATTTTATTCAATATGAGACTTTTAATATTAAGTTATCTTTTAGATATACTAAATTTGTGACACATGGCATGATATCGCTCAGTTAGGATATCAAAAACCTAATAGTTTGAATAGTCATCAATAGTCAATGAAACTTGGTTGAATAAATGACAAATGTTAGTAATAGGTTATCTTGTAAAGTGCAACACTAAAAAACTTGATAAATCATGATTAGTTCACTTAGTCAAATAAATTAGCAATAACAACCAAAACCTAATGAATATCTCAATCTTAAGCCAAAATTAAAGGAATAAAAAGTGAAAAAAATTATTTTAGGATTTAGTATGAAGTCATTCTAGGTTAATTTCATGTCTCAATAATGATCAAACATAGGGTTTTTAAGATAAATGGGTCCCTAATTATTTTTTATTGAAAATGAGGCATGTTGATCACAACACATTACACTACATGAAATAAATTATCAAGATAAACATGAGCATCATAGTTTTTTTAGTCCAAATGGTTTAATTTATAGGTAACCACATACAAAAATTATTTTAAATCATTTTCTCTCTCTCTACCAAATTTTTTATGCTCGAAAAGTTAATATTTATCATTTTAAGAAGGATGAGGATATTTTTAGTAGAATGGTGACCCAATTATAGGGGAGATTGATGGATTTTAGTTGCTCTTTGGATTATTTTTCCCTAAGAGACTTGAATAACTCCTTCAATGTGTGGTCCCAAATATTTATCAAATGTATAAGGGTTGTAATATATGATCCTCTAGCTGCACAATTGTTAGAATTGTTTTGCCTTATGCTTTAGAGAAGTGAACATGGTTTGTAATTGTAAATCAAAAGGGTTTACATCAAAGATGAAGGGAATCCTTTGGTACTCTTTTATGATATCACAATTATCTCACTTTGATATTCATGTAATTTGTTTTCCATAGTGATAAAATAAGACATAAGTGTGGTTGATCACCTCATTCCACCACTTAATCTACTTGGAAGCATATGGTTAAAGACCATGAGATCACCATGAGACTAGGGAAGACTATAAGGGGAGGGGGTAATGTTATCCTTGTCTTCCTCTTTGGAGGATTTGGTAATGGGGGAGAGGAGGGGGCGGGGCGGGGGGGAGAGGGGGGGCAGGATAGGGGGACATAAGTTGCCTTATATTTATTATTCCTGATGGTTGGTGTCAACATCATAATTTTGTCAAGCAACCACAAGTACTATGTCTTTTGTTTTTCTTTCACATGAAGGTCTTAGTGATGAATACAATCCTTGTTCATAATGTTATTTTGAGTCTTTTAATATTTAATATCTTATTTTACCTATTTGTGTCACCCCCAATAGTCCTAAGTCACCTTTTCCCACTCATAAAGGCCCCTAACCTATCTTGCTTAGTTTTTACTCTACTTTAGGCCTTAGGACACTAGTGCCATTTTTAGGACAATAACACCACATGGTGCTAGTGTCCAATTATGGCTCTAGTTTTTTGTGCGAATGTTATCTTATTTTTGAGTCCTAACCCTTTCTTGAGATTTTTCTTCTAATTTTTATCCCTCATTTACATATTGTTTGCTAGTGAATAAGGTCTTACATTCAAATCGAAGTTCATTCTATATAAAGAGCCTCACAAGGAATTTTACGTAAAAAATTAATATTTTATCACATAATTACATAAAATCAATTAATATTACAACTTAATAATCTACATACTACTTAGCCATCACATCTAGACATTATGTGCTTTATCAAAAATAAGGGCCTAAGAAAATTTCATTCTATTATACCATGCAAGTTGATTATTCATTCTCCCTAAGGTATAAATACATGTGATTTTATAACCATATCATTGGTTTTAATGCAGGAATAATCTAGGACAATAGAGGTTCTATTATACATGATCGTAACATCCCACAACCTAGTTCTTCCCTTCCTTTTTACATTTGATCTGGTTATTGTTTCATGTGTGCAGGTAATTATTAGGGTTTTTTAAGTTATTAATCTAAAATATTGACATATGAGAGATCCCATATGACACATAAATGCTTAAAAGACCCCAAAAACCTCTCATAACTTCCTAAAAGTTTTAAACAATTACCATAGGAGGGATACTAGCACCATAATTGGACACTAGTGTTATGTGGTACTACTTTCCTGATATCGGTATTACCATCTAAGACCAAATTTCAACGATATTTATAAAATGGAAGGTATATTCTTGTTTATCCATCTTATTTAGTTCCCTAATTGACAAAAAGGTTGTTTACCTCTAGATAAGTACTCTTTCTCTTTTCAATGGATATTTTGTGAAAGTTTAATTAAATCAATCATTTCCAATTTTCATTCAAGATTAGCATCATAATCAACCCTTTAAAAAAATAGGATTTACACTAGTTATGTCTCAAAAGTTTAAAATATTTGTTGAACCCAACTTACTTAAAATATTACTTAAAACCCTAGTATTGCCTAGGGTTTACCTTCTCCAAAATTTTGTGCAATAAATTAGGGTTACAAACCTCTTTTTTTGGCATAACCTAGCTCATTTAATAAATGTTATATTAGGGTTTCAATTATTTAATATAATTTAAATTTTTTAAAACAACCCTAATTCAAAACCTTAGATCTACATACTAGGTCCTTATATATTCAAATACTAGAAATTGGGGTTTCACTTATAATCCTAGTTTCTATAACACAGTTACAAATTTATCAATTGCACATATACTTATGTTAGATTACATTATACCTCTTATTTTTTTATTCATTGTTTACATTATATTATTTGGCAAGTTTAAAATAGAATCTAATAATTCTCCTACCCCTCAACCAATTGATGAATTTTTGAATTTATCTCATAATTATAACTATGAATGGATAAATATTCAAGATTGTGCATTAAATCATAATAATGACTTCATTTATAATGATGATGATGATGACTATGTTATAATGATGGATATGAGGATTATTATGATCATGAAAATGAAAATGTAAGTGAGTATATATTAGATACATCATCTTCTCTTTCTTTTCTTACACCTCAAAATCTAACCAACAATATAATGCCAAAAGAACCTCTGGTTGGTAGTATGTTATTCCAATGTGATCCTAGATTTTCAACTACTTTTTTTCACCTAATTATTCGAATTAAATCAATATAAGTGACATATATGAAATCCACTTTTGCATGATTCAAGTACAGTAGATAATAATAATGCATCTTCTTTTCCCTTCCTAGTTAAATTCAGAAAAGCATGTACCAATGATATTACACTTTTACCAATGCACAAACTAAATTATATAAAATTATTTTATCACCTTATTTTACATTCCAATCTCAATGAAATGATTATTTACAATAAATTTATAATGAAAATGTCTCTAAATCTTCTCCTACATGTCATAATATGCAAAAAGAAAACATGATTGTTGCTTCTTTTACCCTTGACTCCAAAATTAAAAGTGATAATCAATCTTGCATTCCACATATAGCTAGTGAAAAAATGCATTCCATTACACCTACATAAGATGGTACATTTCATAGTATTAAAAAGTTAACATCTTATCCTAATCTCTCTTTTAATGAGCATGTGGATGATACTTCTTCTACTCTTACGTCTACAAGTGAATTAAACTCTAATTTTTATGAACCTTGGGATAATGATAATTATTGTTATTATGATGAAGAGGACATAGAATTTACACCTTCTAGGTCTCTTCATACCTCACATATTTCTCTTATTTAAACAAATACTATATCACATGTAAAACACACAAACACACACACACACACACACACACACACACACACACACACACACACACACACACACACACACACACACACACACACACACACACACACACACACACATAATTATTATTATTATTATGTTCATAATTTACATTTATTTGAGATTAAAGTACCTTTTATTCAATTATCATGTGATAGTTCTTTGAAAATTAACAATATAAGAAATACCAATGAATCCTCCTCAATCCCCCTTATAAAAGTAGAACCTATTTCTCAAATTAACCTAAACAAGGTGATATCTCATTTCCCTCTAACCAAATCATAAGTATCACACCTCCAAAGGTTATAGAGAGAAACCCAACCCTCCATAAAAAAAGGCTTCCAATGCAATATACCAATGGCTAAGTTAAATAACAAAATTCAAGCATTAAATGAACCGCTTGATGATGATAATATACATTCACGAGTGTTAATATCCTTGATGTATGCTATTGGTGATTTTCAATAATAATTACACCATCTCACATTGGATAATAACTTTGGAAATAATTATAAAATATCCAATCTAATCTCACATCTAGGGACCTTGGAAATAATTGTTGTAGAGTCAAGTTATTGGTGACATGTGCCATGTCTTTTTCATAATCCTAAAGGTGAAAGTAGGGATCTACATGCCCATAAAATATAGATAACACTAGTATTTTAAATTTATATGGCAACCTTGTAGTGGATATTCTACATGGATATGCCAATGTTATCCATGGCAAATCTATTCTATGTAGAATATCCACTACAAAGTTGCCACCTAACTTTTAAATACTAGTGTTATCTATATTTTATGGGCATGGAGACCCATACTTGCACCTTCAAGATTATGAAAAAGACATGTTACATGTCACCAATTAGTTGACTCTACTATAATTATTTCCAAAGTCCCTAGATGTGGAAGCACTAAATTGGTTCTAACATACAATCCCTAGTACATCACTACATATGTATGAGGAGTTAGAAATAATATTTTTGGGGAATTACATATAGAATAAGGGAGCTTGACTCATACATGAGAGGTTACCTTAATTACATTAGGTGAGATAGAGCCAACAACTAAATACATTTTAAGATTTAAATCGTGTTTGCATCAATTGATTTACTAGTTAACAAATTTAGAGTTACAATACATATTTGGTAGAGGCTTAAATTTTCCTCTTAGGGATAAATTACTATATTAGACATAAAAATCATTATGGCATCCATGTAAGTTAGCTATAACATTAGAGGCTAAATCGAGACTAGTGGTTGCACACTCAAAAGCAGATTTGGGTGTAGGCCTCTCAAATCCCCATTCATCTAATATGGTACAAGAACCTACTTTAATTCCAATTATGAAACAAGTGGAATAGAAACAACCAATAATGATACTCAACAAGGGCAAAAAGACACTTCATAGAGCACTTCTTATAGTGAGTAGAACATAGGATACACATAGAGTGGTTATATAGTTTTCAGATAGGGACATGCCTCATGCCATAGTGCTTACATTACTAGATAGGGATATGATCATAATTCCTCCTACTAACCATCATCTAACACACCATTTGCATTGGGTACATAATAATCTATATTGCCATTTTCAAAATATAAATGGACATTTAAATGATCATTGTTATGAATTATATGCTCACTTGACCAGTATATCAATTGAGGCATTATAGAATTTACATAAGGGCACCAATATCTCAATCTCCACACTCTCACAGATCACACTTCTCTATGATAGAGTTATCCAAGGATGTTCATTTTGAGGTTCCATTGGCTACACATCGTGTGAGCCATGTAGTTTCTAGGACACCTAGTTAAGAGCAACCTCATACACCATAGTTTCAATAGAGATGGTAGCTAGTTAATATAGATTAGAGCACAAATTCAATTTTTACACCAATCAAGATTATGAAAACAACTACAAATATCAAAGCATAACATTAGTTTGAACACGAATCAAGATATATGGAAACAAGTATAGATATCAAAGCACAACATTAGTTCAAACACCAATCAAGATATATGGAAACAACTACAAAAATTATAACACAACTTCAAATCAAACACCTATTAAGATATTTACAAATAACTAAAAAAATTAGAACACAACTTTAGTTCGAACACCTATCAAGATATTTGGAAATAATCACAAGGATCCAAAATAACCTTAGTTTGAACACTGATCAATATTTATCATAGATCACAAATCTCAAAATATAATTTAAGTGCACCAACTAGCCAAGATCTTTGCTACAAAGTCTTCATACCTAGCCACTATTAGTGTGTCACATGTAATTTTAGTTTCAGAGTCTTCTTCTACACTAACACACCATGAACAATATGGTTATTGGTTATCCATACCTTCTTGGTTTAGATAGGGAATAATACAGTCAGATGATCTACACACATAAATATTATAGAATACCTATAAAACTTATACCAATAAATAACAATCATAATCCACTACACATATACCTAAACATTTGTAAACATATAAAAATTCATTAACTCTACTTTGGCAAGTACCATATACCAATATCACTAGTTTAAAATAATCAAAATAATTAAACACATATCAACATACATAATATAACCAAATCCAAATGCCAATATACATAGTGCCAATATAAACAATGAACATCCATATATATAAATCAAAATATAGTTTCAATATAAACATAAGACATCACTTGATAATGGGAACATGGCCACCAGGGCCAACCCCCTCACTCTCACTCTTAGACGTATCCATGATAGAACTAGAGGATCCACTTTACCTCTATGACATTGATTGATGACTATGTCTACTCTCTCTCTCTCTCCTAATACATACCCAAATTAGCCATATACTTTATATTCTCTTACTAAATACATATGTAATCATCCACTATTCGAATACTAGACCCACCTACATCATTAGGTGAGGGCATGGTCTACCTATGCAACTCTATTTATTCCTTATCTCCATCCATAGCCATTATTTTTACACTATAGTAGTTATCACAGCTTCATCAACTAAATGGGCATGAACACTGATAACATTGGTAGCCCTCTGTAATAAAGCATCCTCCATAGCCTCATCAGGAATATACCATGTCAATATGTAAACCACTGACTCGATGGTAGTCTCCTAATACTCATCATCACTTGAACCTACACACACCCATGAAATACATTATATTCCTAATCAAATAAAAGAGTAACCAAATATAGAGAATATACAAGCACACTTTAACAACTTACCATCGACAACCCTCAAGGGTTCCACCTCTAGTACATCCTCTGCAATAATCCCACCTCTTGGAAATAGAGGTGCCCATCTATGATATCTCCACTAGGATGTATAAGAATCCATGACTCTACATCATCAACATATGTTATATCAATCTTAGGATCTTTTTCTATCAAAGGAATGGGGGATATTTAAGTAGTAGATGGATTTGGTCTACTATATGGCATCGTAGGAGACCTAAAACTCCTCAACCATACCACTAGTTTTGGGAGCACATCCTGAACCACACCAAATTATCATGTAACTTACTAATACTGGAATCGGTCATACACATTAACCCAATCTTCATGTAGCCAATAACTCACTCAAATCCATCTAAGCTGAGTATCATCCTTAGGCCATCCCTCATAGACCATGTAGGGCCTCTAGATAATGTCCCTAACTATCAAACTATATAACGCATGCCAATGTTGCATCATGTTCCTTCTAAGAACGAGACCCATCCATGTCAACCTCTCTTTAAATAACTATAGGTAGGTCCAACCATATCATAAAGGCAACACTAGCATGCTCACTACAATGTTCTCATTTTCCCAATAATGTAACAATGTAGATGATCCAATCCTTCTGCCTCACATCTCCTGCATGAAATGGTATAAGTACATATACAAGTGGGCTAGTATCATTTGACCCCACAAAAATATAGTACCATGATACTCTATATCCTACACTATCTCATGCATCCTATAAGAGATCAATACCTCACTCCCATCTATAAATACAAATGAAGATAATAAAATATTTAAGAACTTCCAAAGTCATAAAACCTTAGTAGTGATAATAAATTTCAATAGTATATCATTTTGGTTCTCTATGTGATGAATCCCTACAACCATAATATATAAATAACTAAAATCCCACTTTATAACTTGATCACCTATCTAATTTTGTATCATGGCTCTCTACCCATAAATACATAGATGAAAAATCCTATACACATCTTCTAAAGTAACGATCATCTCCCCAATTGGTAATAAAAAAGTGCAACTATCTACATCCCATGACTCATATAATTTAGTCATCATGTGTTGTACTAGGGCATAGGCTCTAATAATACCACATGTCTCAGACCCACTCTCTCAAGCATGTTCATATCAAGATTTGAAAGGGGTAGACCCCATAGAGTCTCCGTCATCCTTTTAGTATAAAACTCCCTCATATGGGCATCAACATGTAAAACATATAACCAAATTAGGCATCAACAATGTAAAATTAAAAAAAATAGATAACAATAGACATCATAAACTAGTCAACAATAATCAACATTATAATTTAGGCATACTAGACACTAGCATTGCATACAAGATAATAGCACTAGACATTAGTGTCACATCCTTAGACACTAGCAATAGGTCCTGGACAATAGTGCCCATATAAGGACAATAGCACCACTCTTCCAAAATAGGACCTAAACTAACATATTTTCAATAAAAATAGTAAAAAAATGTATTAAAAATGATAACAATAGGAAATAGTATGGACTCCTTGCCAGGATAACCTCCTCCCCAACCTGTATCCATGCCTCCACCTCCTCATATCAAGTCAAAATAGCTCTTTGTCTCCTTGGCATCTTTCTCTAGCTCAAATAAATAATTGTTCTCAACTTAAATGCTTCAAATGAACTGGCAAACTAATCAAATAAATTATTTAAGTCACATTTATAAAATGCCACCTTATAAAGGTTGAACTTGTGTGCTAATTTCACTTACTAATACTAATTTATTGTCAACATGATATCTCAAGAATTGTAACTCAAATTTATAAACCATATCTTGTATGTGGTACTTGACATCAATGTGCTATGCCATATATAGGTTAAATCAATCTCATAATCTCTTTTAACTCTATAAAATGATAAAAATGATATTACCATAATAAAATCAAAATACACAAAATATCTATCACCTTACCAATTTCAAAAGTCAACTCTATCACAATAAATAAACTATTTAAACATAAAACAAAATCACACCCATTAATTAACACTAGTACAACTAATCATCACCACTTTTGATTAAACACCCTCACCCTAGTCTCAGCCTTCTCACTAAAAGGGGGGAAAATACACACATATTACTTCAAACATACAGAGGTTCAGACATACAAGTATACATAGATATATAAATACTTAGATTCACAGGTTCATATAGATACATAGTTATACTTAGATTTAACTATTCAAACATATAGGTCTACACATATATATAGATACTTAGATGCACATGTTCATATAAATACACAAGTCTACTCAAATATAGCTATTTAGACATACATATCTATTCAAATACATCTATTCAGGCATACAAGTCTACATATATATACAGATACATAGGTCTACTCAAATACAATTATTCAGACATGGGTCTACACAGATATATAGATACATATGTCTTCTCAAATACAACAATCTAGACACAGGGCTATGTAGATATATAGTTTTGACTAAGATATACTAGTTTACTTAGATATACCATGTTCAGATACACGACTACATTACTCTGATATTAGGATTAGGAGGCATAATGTAGAATAGATGTCTTTGATCTCCATTTTTAGATTATCAGGCTACACTCAGTATCATCACTAGGATGTCACCAGGTTTTCACTAATTTGGGTCACAAGACCATATATAGTGTTTTAGCTTTCCACCAAACCTAGTTTACATACCCAAATTCAATTCATATATCAAAGTCGGGGAAAGAAAGCCTTATTTTCCCACAAATTCACCTTACATACCCAGATTCATCCCAGATATTAGATTGGGGGCAAGCGAGCCTTATTTATCCATACATCTAGTTTATATATCCATATTTAATTTTGATATCAGAGTGTGGATAAGCAAGCCTTATTTCTCCACACATACAATTTACATAAGCAGATTCATTAAAAATATCAAGGTGGGGGGAAAATAAGGTTTTTTTCCTCATGATTTAGTGCACCATTAAGATCCAATACAGAGGATCTCCCCACTATTGATTTCTTCTTCACATATTTCACTCCATATCTCATCCACTTCTCTGGCCAAGAAGTGGGCCAGGTCTAGAACATATTCACACTAGTAAGTATAGGTACACATTCCTCTTCTTCTTTTACTCTAATACTTTCATTTCATTTCATTACTATAATAAAAGAGGGGCAAATCTAAACACCCTAATTTGGTCAACCAACTACCAGTACTATGTCTTCTATTGCTCTTTCACATGAAGGTCTTAGTGATGTATATAGTCATTTTTCACAAGGTCATTTTGAGTCTTTATATATTTCTTATGTCTTATTTTCCCTATTTATGCCATTCCTAATAGTCCTAAGTTACCTTCTCCTAATCACAAGGTCCCCTAGCCTATCTTCTTGGTTTTGGATCTACTTTAAGCCTTAGGACACTAGTACCATTTTCAGGACAATAGTACCATATGGTGCTAGTTTCCAATTATGGCTCTAGTGTTTGATGGGCATTTTATTCCATGTTTGAGTCCTAACCCTTTCTTGAGCCTTTTCTTATGTTTTTAATCCCTCTTTTACAACTTGTCGGCCAACGAACAAGGTCTTATATTCAAATCAAAGTCCATTCTATATAAATAGGCTCAAAAAACATTTTACATCTACCACTTACTATTTTGGTACATAATTGCATAAAATCAATCAATAATGTAGCTCAATACTCTACATACTACTCAACCATCACATCTAGACATTTCATGCTAGATCAAAGAAGGGCCTAAGTGAAAGTCATTCTAGCATAACGCGCAAGTTGATTATGCACGTTCCCTAATGGATAACTATAAGTGATTAGAGACCCCTAGTATTGGAACTAATGTAGATAGTAACCAAGATAATAGGGGTTCTACTCCATTCAATCATAACATCCCACAACTCAAAAATTTTCTTCCTTTTAAAATTTGATCAAGTTATTATTTAATGTGTACATGTACTCATTAGGGTTTTGGAAGAGATTCAACTAAAATAATGGCATATATGAACTCTTGGATGAGATAAAACCACCTACATGACCCCTAGAACCTCCTATAGCTTCCCTAAAAGTTTTAGACATTTCTTATAGGAGGGACACTAACACCATAATTAGACATTGGTTCCACATGACGCTACTGTCCTGATATTAGCACTACTGTCCAAGACTAGATTTCAACCATAGTCAGAAAATGGAAGGTTTCTACCTATTTCTCTAGCCTGTTTTAGTTCCCTAATTTGTAAAAAAATCTATTTACCTCTAGATAAGTAATCTTTCTCTTATTGTTGGCTAATTTTGGAAAGGTTAATTAAATCAATCATTTCTAATTTTCATTCCAGATTTACATCATACTTAGCCCTTTAACAACATAGGATTTACACTAGTTAAGTCCTAAAAGGTTAAAATAGTTGTTTTTCATTAGCTGCCTTATCCAACCATCATTATTTTCATCCATATTTTGTTTTACAAGTGGTGCTTACTTAGTAGAAGGCTTTGAATGAATCATAAGGGGATAATCGTGAATCCTAGGATCAATAGATTAACATCTAAAGAAAGTGTTCATGGGATTGAAGTAGGTTACCCTATGCAAGAAATAATTGTACCTACTTGAATTTATATGGACTCTCTCAAGTGCTTTCTCAAATTATCCTCGACACAAAAATTCTTGGTAGAGTGTGCAAAATATAATTTATCTACCTCATGACAAAGAACCTACCCTATGGGTTTTATAGTCTCATCAAAAAATGCCCATAGAGGAAGCATAATGCCTGCAGGCTCAAACTAGATAGACACCTTAATGGAGGTTTACTCTGAAACTTTAAAATTAAGGGTCATATAGGACACAATCATGAGATTATTTTCAAGAACCTACAACTTGACCTAGAAAGGAAGCCATGAACTTGATGGGGTTGCTTAAGGAGAATATAAAAGAAGCCTTGGTGAGCTTTCAAATACTAGTAACCTAGAATGCCAAGGATTCCTAAAGGTGCTAAATCTAGGCATTAAGAGAGTCCTCAGAAGGGATATGACCAACATAGTAAGCAATAAGACAATTATTTTCATACTACATACACACACTATCAACATCTATTTAAAAACAAACATTAGGTTGAGGAGGATTAACAAAATTTGTACCCCCTCGTAAACATTTAGGACAAATTTTTAAAGTTGTTTTGGTGCCATTCTTCTTGATACAACAAAAATAGGTACAACAAATTGATCAAGAGACTTTTAAAGAAAAACAATATACTTAAAAGGTAAAACTTACTGCACAATAAATACAAACTTAATCTTGAAATTTATGCGGAGGCAATATACCAAAAAAGTAAAATACACAAACAAAACAAGAAAAAATAGACATACGATTAGAAGAGCAAGTTTCTCTCGAATTAGTTCTTTGTCTTTCCCCTCTTCACTTTTTCCACTTAGTTCATTTCATTTTTAGTTTTTCTATTTTTCTAACCTTTTTGAAATGGAAGCACTTTTTCTTCCACATAACGTATTTATTTTATTTTTCCTCCAATCTCCCTACACTATGCCATTTTTTAATTCGCTTCCTCTTCTTCATTATATTAGTTTCATGGTTCCCCTTTTACGCTAATGAAGTATATAAATTTTTTACAAGTGGGTTTTATTCATTCCGATTATTCCTTCAAAATGGAAAAAATAAAAGCAACTGTGTTGATCCTATGCCTTAGCAGGATTATGATGAGGACCAGGGTATCCCTCTACATAATATTATTTGGATGCCAATCTTGAATAAGCCAGCCATGAACGTACTTGGAATGGAATTCCTACTATAACATGACAATAATCGATAAAATTCTCAGGGAAGATGAATGTAATTCATCGCCAAGTAACCATACAACGCAATTTTGGTCCAGTAATAATTTTCGTATTTCTGATCATGGATAAAATATTTTAACTTTATGAGGGAGTGCCAGGAGGATAATTTTTTTTCCAACAAAGCCTTCAAATTGAAATGTAACAATGATTGGTACTACAACCTAACTTCAAACTTTAGTTGGATTAGGCTTTGGTTCAACTTCTACACATTGGATTCGAAATAGAATGGAATTTCAGAGAGAGTTTTCAGCATTTCGAGTCAAGGTAAGGGATTTGTAAATACAACACTGCTTTGACGAAGGTCTATTGCAACAGCTGCAGTTCTGGTAAGCCATATATTGGAGGAACTGGTCGATCTTAGACGAGATTAAAAGAACATGCGAATGACATTAATAGATTGCTTTTTGATTCTTCCGTTTTGGTTGAACATTCTTTAAATACTAAGCACCAAATCAACATTAATGAAGTGAAATTGATTGTAAATGAGGATAATTATTGGAAATGGAAAATTAGAGAAACTATTGAAATTGAAAAAAGACCAGATAACTTCAATAGAGATGATGGGATTTGCATAAGTAATTCATGGAAACCTATTTCAAATCATATTAAAGAAAGGTGACAAAAGATTTTTGTCTTTATTCATTTATCCTTTTTTGGGGTGGCCAACCTTCTCCATGTTTGTGTGGATTTGATTATTATTTATTTGGAGTTGGTAAAGTTGTTTAATCTATGAAATAACAATCTTTTTTATCTGTTTTTTTTTTTTTTTTTTTTGAAAATGAGTACACATTTAGTATTTGAAACGTCGAACAACATTTCTTTTCACATGATAAATCTCGAAATCCATTTTTCAAACATTTTATATCATAAAAACCTTACAAACCTTACTGTTCTTAGCTGCAGTTCTGATAAAGAGTTCCAACAAATTAGCCAAAATTTTACTCTATTACGGGGAGCCAAAAATTCAAAATATCTAAAATTAATAACCATACTTATGACTTAAAAAATTCAGGCGATACGGATAAGCTGAAGGCCAAAACTACCATCATTGTTTAGGTAAGCATTATCACTATTGGTCTAAATATAAGCTTGACATAAGAATATAATATTTGTACTTCTCTTTAATATTTGTTTTCTTTTCATAATCAAAATTGTTCGTTTATATGATGTATTAAGATATTTTATTATATTTAAACTTGAATTTGATATTTATAGCTCTCTTATATCTATATTTTAATAATTATTTCTTTTAAATTTATTTGATTTATGAAGATATTTGATTATATTTAATTTATTAAGAATAATACATTATATTTAATGTATCAAAGAAGTTTTGAGGAAAAGTTAAAAATAATCAATAAATAAATATATTGGGAGCCTTTGGTAGAAATAAGAAGTAGAGAAAGGAAGTCAAGAAATAAAAAAGAAGAAAGATGAGAATTCAAAATGTAAAAGTCATTTTTGGATACATCATGTTATATTTTAATAGATTTTTTTAATCATGTTCACTTTTTAAGTATATGTGTGTAATTTATTTACAAATATATATATGAGCATTTTATTTAAATTGGTATTATAATATATTTTTATAATAATATCAAAACTAAATTAATTAGTTAAGTTATCAATCTATTCAAAGTATGACAAAAATGAGTAATATTTATTTTATTCAAAATCAAATTTTTTTGTTTGATAGAAATAATTATGAGTATTAAAGCATCTAGATAAAGATATTATTCATTTCTCTATAGTTATGGGACCTTGTGGAGAATGGTTTTGTAGAACTGACAAATCAAGCGACTCAAAATATCCAAACACAAGCATAAAAATATATGCTTAAAGAGAATAAGAAGAAGCATTTCAAAGAACTATTTTTTGTCCAACATGCAATGCATGTGTCAATTTTTCCAATGATTGGAGCAACAACAAGGTCCAAGAAAGCATGGTATAATGAAAGATTCAGAGAAGATAAATAATTTTGTTACTCATGTAATGAGTATTGTTAATCAAGTGAGATTTCATGGAGACACATAGAAGATTAGAAGGTAGTTGAAGGTATTTTAAGGAATCTTATAGCCATATTTGACCCTATTGTTATATCTATTTAAGATCTAATATATTTTTTAACACTTTATGTTGATGAAGGGTCATTAAAAATTCATGAACAAAGGTTGAATAGGACAATTAGTACTCCCATAGAACTTGCATTCAAATCAAAAGTGTATGTTAGTAGTAGAAAATTCACAAAATGAAGTGGTGGTATTGATAGAGTGTAAGAGGAAGAGTGGTAGTAATAGAGGTGAAAAAGAAAGGGGAAGGACCAACAATTTCCATGAATAATGAAGAACAGATACCAATTTATGTACAACTAAAAAGGTAGAGGCAATATCTATAACCATAATAATACATATGGAGGTCAAAGGTATGGAAAATATAATGTCCAGTGTCATTACTATAAGAAGTTTGATAATTATGCAAATGAGTTTAGAAATAAGTAGTTTGATAAATAGACAAAGTGCAAAATTTCCAAGAGTAAATTAGGTTGAGACTAAAAATAGTATATCAATGTTTATTGCTTGTAATATGGATGAATAAATTATAAAAAATTACATTTATAGATAGTGGCTATATTAATCACATGAGTGAAAACAAAGATATAAATACAAACATAGATGAATTTTTGAAATTAGATGTGAATTTGGGAATGATAATAAAGTGGTTGTCATGGGTAAAGATAGCATAAAAATTAAAACCAAAGAAGGAGAGGAGAAGCACATAACAAATGTGTATTATGTTCCTAATCTTAAACACAATCTAACCAGCATTGGGTAGCTAATATATAGAAGATATAAAGTCTATTCTTGATAATGATACATGTGTGATTCATGATGGAAATGTTAGTAATGAGTTAATTGCACAAGTTACAATGACAAAGAATAAGATGTTTCCTTTGACAAAAATATTTTTTTTATTGCTTTTAAAGCTATTATATAAGATCAGTCATGGTTGTGGTATCTTAGATATGGTCATTTTAGTTTCAATGGTTTAATTTTTTGTATAAGAATATGGTAAAAGGTTTACCCTTGATAGAGAAGTCAAACAAAACTTGTGAATGGTGTATTTTTTGAAAGCATCATAGGGAATCATTTCATGTTGGGAAATCCTAGAGAGCAAGAGCTTTGCTTTAACATGTTCAATTGGATCTATGTGAGTATATGAAGACACCCTTTATTTACAATAGGTTATATTTATCAACATTTATTGATGATTATAGTTGGAAAATTTGGGTGTATTTATTGAAACTTAGATCATAAACTTATGGTGTACTTAAAGAGTTCAAAGCATTGGCTTAAATCCAAGAAAACATGACATAAAAGAGTTAATATTGGATAGAGGAGGTGGGCATGTATCTAATTAATTTATATATTATTTCAAGGAAAATGGAATTAAGAAATAGTTCACCATAAGGTATACACCACATCAAAATTGTGTTGCATAAAGAAAAAACAAAACTATAATGGAAATGAAAATAATCGTGTAGAAATCTAAACATATATCAAATGACAATTGTGTTGAAATAGTATCATGTTCATTATATTTTGTAAACATATGTTCTACAAATAGTATTCAATTAATATTTCCTCAAGAAGTTTGGAGTAATAAAAAACCCAATGTTTTCTCACTTAAGAATTATTGGTTGTGTGGCATATGCTCATGTGCTAGATGAAAGGAGAAATAAATCAGATGCTAAAGGAGAAATATGTATTTTTGTGGAATACACCGAGAATTCAAAAGCATATAAGTTGTATAATCCAATCACCAAGAAATTAATAATTAGCAGAGATGTTTAGTTTATTGAAGAAGAATCATAGGATGGAAAAAATAAAAATAAAATAAATTATTTCATTAGAAATAAATCTAGATGAAAATGATCCGATACATATAAATGTGGCATCAAGTAGTAGCCTAACTTCATAGGTTATCATTTTAGAAACATCTCTAACAACAAAAACAATCTAGTCCCCCAAACAATGTTGCCTAAGTGACACTTTAAGGCAAACTTGAACTAAAGTCTCAACAAATCCAAGGTATCACTCTAGAAACACCTCACAAAACATAAAAAGTCTAAAAAAAAGATATGAAATTTCAATAAATGAAGAATAAAATGATGAATTTGTAGATTTTACATTATTTACAGCAGTTGGTCCAGTAAATTTTTAAAAAGTAACTGATAATGAGAATTGACAAAAGTTCATGGATGAACGAATTGATGCAATAAAGTAAATCATAATTTAGATTTACTGAATCTTTCAGTAGAAAATGTTGTTATTGGAGTAAAATGGGTCTACAAGACAAAGTTCAATGTTGATGAAAATAAATATAATCATAATAAAATATTGGTTGCAAAGGGATACTTATGACAACTTGGGATGGATTTAAAATTTACCTTTATACTTGTAGCAAGGTTAGATATATCCAAATCTATTTTATCAATTGTAACTTAGAATTAGTGAAACATTTATCAAATGAATGTCAAGTCAATATTTTCAAATTAAATACTAGAAGAAGAAGTATGTGTGCATCAAACACGTGATTATGAGATTCGTGGTCATGAGAACAAAGTTTATAAATTGAATAAATCTTTGTATGGTCTTAAGCAAGGAAAAGAGCTTTGTATAGTCACATTTCCTCACACTTATTGAGAGATGGTTTTAGAAAAAACATCAGCAAACCAACTCTTTATATCAAGGTGAAATTTCGATCATATGTCTATATGTTGATGATTTTATATTCAAAGGAAATATATAAATTGGGTTGTTTAAATCAGTAATGAATAAATTAATTAAGATTTCAACTTTAATTTTCATGAAATATTTATTGGCATTGAAATAAATCAAATTAATGATGGAATTTTAACTTATCAACCCAAGTATGTTAGTGATGTTTTGAAGATGTTGAAATGAAAACCAACATCTACCCTTATATCAAGTTTGAAATTGAGTAAGGAGGATAAATCAACAATTTTGATCTAACATTATATAAATGAATAGCTAGAAGTTTGATGTATTTAACGACAATAAGCGTTGGCATAATGTATTCAGTGAGTCTAATTTCAAGGATTATGGAAAGTCCAAAAGACTAGCATTGGCAAGCAAGAAAAATAATTTTGAGATATATAATTGGATCAAGAGATTATGGTATTTTATAAATACAAACAAATGAAATCAAACTAATGGGTTACACATACAGTTATTATGCATATATCATTGATGACAAAATAAGTACTTCAATATATGTTTTTTTTTAAATTTTGGTTCAGAAACAGTGTCATGGGCTTCCAATAGGTATCTCATTGTAACTCTTTCAACAACAAAAGAAGAATATGTAACAGTAATGTCGGCAATATGTCAAGCAATATGGATGGAAAGAATGATGTCAGACTCAAAGCAAAATAAAAAATGAGTAACAAATATATTTTGGTATAATAATTTAGCAATAGTATTATCAAATAATTATGTTTTTAATCAAACGAGTAAGCACATTGATACAAGATATCATTTTAGAAAATAACTCATCAACAATAGTGCAATATACTCAATTTTTTACAAATCTAAAGATCAAGTCGTAAATATTTTCATGAAACCATTTACTAAGGAAAGTTTTTAACATCTAGAAAAAAAATTGAATGTCATCAATATAAAAATTCAAATTTAAATTATATATTAGAAATATAAGCTTAACATTATATATATTTAATATTTATAACTTTCTTTAATATTTATTATCTTTTCATAATAAAATTCAATAACTTATTTGATGTATTAACGATAGTTCATTGTATTTAATGTATTATAAAATCTTCTTTTAAAAAAATAGAATCAATCTATAAATAAATGTATTGGGGTCATTTTAGTAGAAATGAAAAGTAAAGAAAGGAAATCAAGAAACATAAAAGAAAAAAGGCAAACAGTTGAGAATAGAATAAATATTTATATATAAGATCGTATATTTTAAAAAGCCTGCTCAAACTCGTCCCCCTAACCAAAATAATAAACCAGCGTATGCGTAAGCGCTGCAGAGAGGATCAAAATATCTTCTATTTTGACAATGTAGAGGATCCAAGGTAGGCTATCAGGGTTTATACAAGCTTCAATGTGACCAAAGACAAATACTTTGACTGGAAGGATTATCTAACACAACCATGCCATCCTCTAGAGGAATTCATCCATTCATCGGCCTCATAAACCTGCAACTTCTAGGTAGTACCAAAAAACATTTATTCTCAGAAGAATTTACAAACAAGAATCGACTAATGAGTGTGACTGTTTTATTTGTATATTTTAAAACAAAGAGGTTGCAGGGAACTATGCTAAAGAGATAAAAGCACTAGTTTTAAGGCTTCTGGCTGCGATATCTAAAGCTCTAGGACAGGATTCTGATTAATTGAATAGAATATTTGGGAAGCATAGCCAGGTGATGAACATAAATTATTATCCTGCATGCCCAAAACCAGATCTTACATTTTGCGTGGCACCTCATTCAGATGTGTATGGCATGACTATCTTAATGTAAGGAGGCGTGAACAGCCTGCAAGTGCTCAAGGATGGTAAATGGGTTGCGGTATAACCCATACCTAATGCCTTTATGGTGAATTTGGCAGATCAACTTCAGATTTATAATAAAATAAATAATTTGGCCTATATGCAGAATTCCCCTGTTCGGAATTGGAGGAAGAAGAGTTTGATCTGGGGCTAGAGGCCACCCAGAGACGCCTTCTTTGTTCTATTCTTTTTTATCTAATGGATGGAAGCAACACTGTATTCCCCCAGGGATTCATAGATCGCATGAGAAATCAAGGGTTTGTCGTTTCTTAGGCTCCACACTTAAGGGCACTGTCTCATCCTTCGATAGCCTATTTTATGATGCTCTACAGATGGAACTCTATACAGGTGAGCATCACCATGTGCGTGGTAATGCTCTGCTCACCTTATTTCATGGATAAGTTTCTATTGTGGATGTCTAGAAAGTGGGACTGCCTTTTGCTTTTAATAAGGATGGAATAATAGAGAAGGGAGGGTTTACTAAAGCTATGGAGAGTTTGCTGGTGGGAGAAGAATTCATAGACATCAGAGAGGAAGTGATGAAATTAATGAAAACCAGTAGGGCTAGGAGATATGGTGAAGGAAGGAGGGACCTCATCTAACAACTATGATATATTTGTTCAGGGGATGAAGAAAAGACTGTCATTGACAAATTCGCACAGACGTTTTGATCGATATGGCACGTTGAGGTTATTTCTCTTTAAAGTATAAAATAAAATAACATAATTCGAGCCCTCTCTCATTTTAAGTTATATATATTTTCTAATTACAGTGTTTGCAATAATTTTATTAAATAAATAATTAATTAAAGGATTAGCATTCTGGTTTGTGTGAATGGTTAAACCTTTTTTCAGTTTAGAGTTAAAATGAAGGGTATTTATTATTCTAAAATTTATTTTAATTTTCATTTTGCCATATTTCTTATGGTATTTTTGTAAATGAAATGGTATTAATTAATTATTAAGATATTATAGATTTCAAAATGGAACCATAAAATATTAAGACAAAGTAAATTGTATGGATTTAAATATTTTAAATATTTTTAGAGACAAATATCGAATTAATATTGTCATGATGGAGTGATATAGACGCAACAACTATGGGCTATATGATAATAATTTATTAACTTAAAATAAAAGTGTTTTTTTTTTTAAATGTTTTCTCTTCTTTAGGATTGTGATAATGTCTATAGTCTTGTCGTGTAGAGCAAGATTTTATTGTGCATAAGAGATATACTAAATTAATATTGTTGTGTATTATGACATTTTTAGTAGGTACCTTGATGGGCTGACATATACACAACTATGAATTATATGACAATAATTTATTAATTTAAAATGATTTTTTTTTTTTTTTTTTTCTCTTTTATGGTTTTTTTAAAGGGTTGTAATAATGTCCATAGCTTTGTTATGTAGAGTAATAATTTTGGTTGTTGATTAAAATTGACAATGATGTATTTTTATTATTGTATAGACACATATTGGTGTAATAATTTCTTTTATATTATCTAGCTATGAAATATAATAATTATTATATTTAAGTCAAAGGTGTATCTACAATAAAAATGACCGAACTCAGATGTGTCTTTACAAGAAATATGACCTCAAAGAGGCATCATCATGAATCATTATATATATTCTAATATGACTCACAATAAAACATAAACTTACCAATACAAAGAACACTCGGTCAATATTCTGATTAAAATTGTATCATGGAAATGTTCTCGTCTAAAAAATTCAATATTTTATTTGTCTTGAATAGTTTAGATAAGACACGAACATTATAAACAACTCAATATGAGGACAAAATCACTATAATTCTATCCCCCAAGGTCCCCTATAGTTTGGCGTCCACGTGGTGGCCATACCTATCAATTAATAAATAAATTAGCAAAAAACAAAATCTTTATTTTTACAAAAGTGCTTACGTGCAATAAATAATACCTCTAAATTAATTGTTTAAATGATCTTTCATATCCTCTAGTAGTTTATGAATTTAAATGCCCTTTGAAATTGAAATTATTGTTTTGCATGAATATTTATGTAGAAGGTGTTTTCATGGGTGCAAACGAAAAAAAAAATCATCTAAACAAATGCTGATCTAGATCATATTCATAAATATATTACAATAATTGTATCTTAACAAAATGAGTAAGTGAATAAGACAAAATATCTGGTTTTATTTATTATTACTTAATTCATTTTAAACTATATTGATAAATCATATCATCCAACACTTTCATTTCATATTCGTAATGGAGGATTACAAACAACAAATTAGATCACTTCGCGGTTTAATGTTTCTATGGATGGCATAAGGACACATCTTTTGAAAAGTGGGTTTCTCAATTATAATAAAAAGTTAGCGATGTTAGGGAAGTTTATGTCAGCGTCTTAGGTGGACATTGTAGGGTTGAGTATGTGCAAGGAGTTGAAGGCATTATTGAAGTAGAAGAAACATTATATTGAAAGACTAGATAATAACATGAAGGGGAATAAATAAAGTCAATTATTGGAGAGGGATATGGAGATGATGTCATTGGCGATGGAGATAAGGTAGTGTTGACTGTAACTAGCAGGAGCATTTGACATGGATTGCCACACTAGATGTTGACCCTAGCTAGTACCCATGCACTCCATTAATGCTCCCCCAGTGCCTTGGCCTTAACCATTGTTGTTAAATTAACAATTTTTTTTTTATTAATAGTTATTTTTTTACTTTGCCATGATTGTTTAGGACCCATCGATGCAGTTTAGAGGAATGTTAATAATCAAGAAAAATCATATTTCAATTTTCATTATTTTCAAAACTCGCACCAATTCATGAGCTCTCTATAATCCCCCTTCCCCTTCACAAGCTATGTTTCCCTTGTTCGCTTCATCTCTATGAATGGATAAAGGGTTGTGGACCTTTTTAATTTTTGTTCAAAGCCCACCATTGAGCTTCTTTGTGCACCATTGAGACTGTACATAGCCTATAGAGAACCTGGTAATTTCAACCAAGGATGACCAAATTGCATTGTGAATGGTATATGAACTAACACCCACCAGGTAAGTTCCCATGCCCTATGTTTGTAGGGTTTTACGTTTGTGCCATTCTGAGATGTGTGATATTGATGAGAAGGGCTTATCGATTTAGTTTACATAATATATTTTGGTTTGTTTTATGTTGATTATATTGTTGAGGGTTTGAAGGAATTAATGATTAGTCAAGGCATAATGATTTATTCAATGCATAATCATTGCCTACATTGTTGAATACCCAACCTTTGAGCATAATATCAGTTTGGGATGGTTTTATGTTGACTGCAATTTTTCACTACTTGAAGGAATTAATGATTACTTAGGGCATAATAATTCATTCTATGCATAATCATTACTTGCATTATTTAATAGCCAACCCTTGAGCATAATATCAATTTGGTATGGTTTTATGTTGAATGTATTAGTCATTGATTGAAATAATTTATGATTACTTAGGGCATAATCATTCACTCAAAGCATAGTCATTATTTGCATTGTTGAATATCCAACCTTTGAGCATAATATCAGTTTCGGATGGTTTTGTGTTGATTTTATTATTCACTGCTAGATGTAATTAATAATTACTTAGGTAATAATCATTAATTCAAAACATAATCATTGTCTACATTTTTTAATATCTAACCCTTGGGCATAATATGAGTTTGTTTCCATTTTATGTTGATTGTATTATGTTATGCTTGAAGAAATTAATGATTACTTAGGGTATAATTATTCATTCAATGCATAATAAATGTTTGTGTTGAAGGAATGAATGATTGCTTGGGTCAGAATCATTTATTCAATTCATAGTCATTGTCTGCATTGAAGGAACAAATGATTAGTTAAGGCATAATGATTCATTTAACATATAGTTTATTGACTAATTTATGCAATTAGGATATGCTACATATAATTCAATGAAAATGTATGAATTAAATACATAATCATTATTGGATATGCTATATATAAAGTAATATGAACTCGACACCTTTGTATTATAGCTAAACACTATTCACATAAAACTCCAACTCTGCCCCCAAAACATTAATTTCTTCAAGCAATTGACAATATAGTCAATGGTTTCTTTTTGTCATGGACTACCACGTTGGATGTTGACCCCCAACTACTCACATACATTTATTTATCACTTTTCCCTTAGTGCATCGGGATTAACCATGATTGTTTTCATTTTATTTTGGTGTTTGCATTAACCCTATTTTCCCCTCAACTGTGATTGTTAAGGTGTTATTGGTCCCCACCAACATAGTCACGAGGAATGTAAATAATCAAAGAAAAGTGAACTTTAGTTTTCATTATTTTCAATCCTACACCCCTTCATGAGCTCATTTTCCCTCCCCCTCTTCATATACATGATTGGATAATATTCAATGAGTTTCCATGATCCTTCTATTATTAAATTGATATAATTATGAACAAATAAAAATAGAATAAGTGTTTTGAAAGCCCACAAGAAACACTTATACAAGGTTCTAAGTTAAGAGAAACATAACATTGACATAAACATATTACCATGTTATCCACCACCTATGTTCATTATGTCTATTAACAACAATAAATTAAACATTAAAAAGATCCTAAAATCATTTCCAAATAGGCATACCATAGGCTATTCAATCACTTATGTGGTGGCAATATTCATAGATGATGTGGTGGCATTATTCACAAATGACGTGGTGACACTATTCACATTGGTGAGGTGTCATGGACACTATTCCTGATGCCTAGGTGGAAGTGAGATGAATTCCATGTGGAGACCTTGATAATGGGTTATGTAACATCCCCACTAGGATCTACATAGAAATACATGATTTTTTTAAAACTAAATAACATATTCTTCCATTAGATTACACCACAAGAATATAATTAGTGATCTAGATAAAAGACCTTAAGTATGATAATTGTAAAATAATCATGTGACATCTATTCATAACTGATCACTATCATCCTAGATGAAACACAACACAAATGAATATAGAAAGTAATTACAGATGTCTAGCCATGACTGGTACAAACATATAACCATTGTTGATAATGCATAATAAATAAATAATTACATATGATTAGGTATAATGCTTCAATAATAATAAATAAAATATAATGTATAATATACAAAGCTCCATAGAATATGAGCTCCCCAAACTCCAGTATCTATGGAAATTTCAAGTGTCATCTGCAAAGAAGTACTACTACGGGGAGGAAGAGCATCATCCAAGTAATTTTACACACCAACCAAGGACCATCGATCCCCACATAATCTCCCATTAGGGAATGACCCTCCCTTCATGGATGAGTAGATAGTGATGATGTAAGAATCCAGAGAGACAAACTAGTGCACATGTGTTGCATGATTTCTAAGAACATGTAGTGTATCATAAAGAAATATGTTCTAACATGATATCACACAAACCATTAAATCATACATCTGAAATGATAATATCTAACTAACATTACTTTGGCCAAAGGTTTTAATAGTTATTGATATCTAGGATTAGTCAAATTCATACACACCACTTGATCAAATCACCTTCAATATAATCAACAATGGAATAATTCATACTTAGTACCAGTAATGCAATATTTGGTTAATATAACCAACAAATTCATACAAATTACTTCCTACTAGCAAGTATAAAACATGTTAAACACATGAATAATAAAAATGCATATATTTAGTCCGTTAAATGTCTGAATGAATCTCCATTATATTATTTCACATAAATAAAATAAGTAATACGAGTACAATTCATACCGTCTAGGTATATTACACATTAAATTGCATATTTCTAATTTTCATAAGTAGATACAATAAGGTATATTATATGACAAGCAATCGTAATCCAACATTCTCATGTATACTCTACTCAATTTCAACAACCAATCATAATAAAGGAGTCATAAATATAATGAAAACATAATCTTCCATTTAAACAACTAGTTATCATACTAGGAGACTGTATTCATGTAGTTATAGTTTTATGATCCAATACACCAATTGATGTCATACATTTATATGAATACTTAAATCTGCATATAGATATAATTCCTATATATAAATTATATAAATATTATAATCTATGAACAAAGATAGTTGCTTTTACCTACATGAATCTTTAGACTAATTATCATTGGTGTATTAGAGAATTTATATTATATAAAAGCTTATTAAACTTAGATTAAGTCAACATTAACACCAAAAATCATAATAGAATGTATGTGCCATATTCTACATATAAAAAAGTAATAACATCCAATACCAAACTCTAAACTTCGTTACCAACATAATATAATGATATATTGTGGATATTTATATTTGGATACTATAAATAAATTGTACATAGTATGATTAAATATGATTAACTTAGTATCCATCCCCACTACAGAATCCTAGCATACTCATACTAACATTGTTATAATTATCATGAGATTTCTTAGTATAAATATCATGATTTATACATGTTATAACATTTCTAAGTCAACCTTAACTATAGGAGGAAATATCATTAATAACGACAACAAATCTCATAGCAACTATCATGACGATTCTGGTAAGATATCTTAACAAATATGGTATAAGACTAATGTTTAAATATTAGTAAATTTTAGGGATGTCTTAATTACCCATGATAGTCAAACTTAAATTAGTCGATTAAATATCTTATCAGGATGTAACAATATATCCTTACTACATACTTATATGATGTTATAATTATCCTACTATTTAACATAATTAAGTGGATATCGCTGTGCAAAATAGTGGGTATAACTAGTTTTGGCTATAGTCTTCAAACTCATTAATCATGTATGACATATAGCAGATCAATAATATTTTTTTTATAAATTTTTAACTTCCATCGATCATCAATTGAGATCGTTTCTTATTTACCATTTGTGCCATTCCTCAAACCAGATATACACAATTTTCCCTAATACATGTACATTGTTCATACATATAGACAAATGACTGGTTTTAGAAGTCATAACATACCTTATATATATACGGTGTTATTTTAAACATTCTTTATATTCATCATATATATATATATATATATATATATATATATATATATATATATATATATATATATATATATATTTAATTTATTGTTTTCTACCTAGTTTGCTACTCATTGAACATTGAATGTAGATAACTACGTCACCTATATATTCATGGTTATATTGTTAATCCCAATATAAAAGTTTGGTGTTCATTCATAGTTGTATTTTTAGTTCACTATTCATTTGTGCTATATTGATCAACAATATATCTGTTCATTTATGTTATATTCATAGTTCACCGTTCTCCAAAGTAATATGTGTATGTGTCATTTGTTTATCTAAGCACCATACCAATTTTTAGTATCAATTTATAGATCAGTAAATATCTATGGACTTTATGATTCCTAATATCCACGAGCCAATTACTATGGAATACATAAATGGACTACATAATCTATAGTATATGATTTACTATATTTAGCTATAGTGTGCAGTGTTGACTTCATGATTAGTAGTGACTCGATTAGTTGTATAATAAAGTATATTGATCTATTGATCTACGGACATGTACCTAAAAACATAGAATGGTGAGCTTTAAATATTATGAACATAAATTTTTATTTTTACTACACACATATTCATATATGAAAGTAGATCACCAAGCTTCATAGAGATCAAGACACACAATTTCACACAAATTTAAATGACACCACCTACCTTCCCTTGCCCTATTGCTCCTTTTCTTCAAGTGATGCCTTCTCTTGTCCACTTCATACTCTCATTTTCTCTACTTTCTCCTCCTTTATATTGTGCTTCACTCCTTTCTTTTCTCCTTTGTATCAGTTTGGCACTTTCTTTAAAGTTACCTCCTTTTTATTATTATTATTATTATTTTATTCCATGATTTTTTTTCTTTTTATGTTTTTTTTTTTCTTTCTTTTTTCTTTTATTTTTTCTAATTGTATACTTTTCATAATATTTACTTTTTTTTTAATCTATAACACAATACCATTATTTATTTTATTTTCTAAGTATAACAAAATACAATGGCTTTATTTATTACCAATTTAGAAATGATAACAACATCAAGATTTTAATAGTAATAGGACTAATACATATAAAATCTAATATATTCATTTAATCCAAAATGATAAATCAGACATCTATTAAACCAATCACCAACATAATCAAACTACAATGTTATACATTTAACCCTATGCATAATATCCCAATAAAACCACACATGATTGTTTTCCATTTCTTTCGCAACCAAGCTCGAGGTTGGAAGCCCAGTTCCGGATGGCAGTCCAACTCGTGCTGGAAATCTGGCTCGAGTTCCAACCACAGTACAGAAATCCGAGGCAAAAATAAAGTCCCACGCAATAAACGATCTCGCATTACAGAGAAAACATGGTTTCCATTTCTTTCCTGATTGGAGTATCCGGAATTGTTTGCGGGTAAAAGAGGAGAACAATATCTCTCCTGTGTTTTCACTTGCTTTCCCACAAGGGCATTCGAAGAACACCCTCCCCCCATAGTAGTTATAAGTTACAATCCACGGGATGATTCTCATAAGGATCCCATTTTATTTTAAAGCTTGTTTTTTACGCCAGGCAAAAATCAGAACTCGGATTGGCTGTGCAACTCGAGTTCCAAACGCAATACAAAAATCAGACACCAAAACGTGCTTCCACCCAACATTCTATCTCGCATGAAAGAGGAAAAATGGTTTTCCCCATAAGTTCACTATTTCTTTCACAACCAAACTGGCGCTGGAAGCCCCGCTCGGAATGGCAGTCCAACTCGGGCTGGAAATCCAACTTGGATTCCATCTGGAATTTAGAAATCCGTGGCAAAAATAAAGTTCCACGCAATAATCGATCTCGCATTTAAAGAGGTAACATGGTTTCCTTCATCCATTTCTCATTTCTTTCCAAGCTCAAGCATCCGGAATTGTTTGCGGGTAAGGGGGAGCAATATATTTCCCGTGTTTTCACTTGCTTTCCCGCAAGGGCATTCGAAGAAACTTTCATATATGAATATGTGTGTAGTAAAAATAAAAATTTATGTTCATAATATTTAAAGCTCACCATTCTATGTTTTTAGGTACATGTCTGTAGATCAATAGATCAATATACTTTATTATACAACTAGTCGAGTCACTACTAATCATGAAGTCAACACTGCACACTATAGCTAAATATAGTAAATCATATACTATAGATTATGTAGTCCATTTATGTATTCCATAGTAATTGGCTCGTGGATATTAGGAATCATAAAGTCCATAGATATTTACTGATCTATAAATTGATACTAAAAATTGGTATGGTGCTTAGATAAACAAAGGACACATACACATATTACTTTGGAGAACGGTGAACTATGAATATAACATAAATGAATAGATATATTGTTGATCAATATAGCACACATGAATAGTGAACTAAAAATACAACTATGAATGAATACCAAACTTTTATATTGGGATTAACAATATAACCATGAATATATAGGTGACGTAGCGATCTACATTCAATGTTCAATGAGTAGCAAACTAGGTAGAAAACAATAATATATATATATGATGAAGAATATAAAGAATGTTTAAAATAACACCGTATATATATAATGTATGTTATGACTTTCTCCTCCTTTATATTGTGCTTCACTCCTTTCTTTTTGGCACTTTCTTTAAAGTTACTTTCTTTTTTATTAGTATTATTTTATTCCATGATTTTTTTTCTTTTTATGTTATGTTGTTTTTGTTTTGTTTTTTTGTTTTTTTTTTTTTTACTTTCCATAATATTTACTCTTTTTTAATCTATAACACAATACTATTATTTATTTTATTTTCTAAGTATAGTAAAATACAATGGCTTTATTTATTATCAATTTAGAAATTATAACAATATCAAGATTTTAATAGTAATCGGACTAATACATATAAAATATATTATATTCATTTAATCCAAAATGATAAATCAGACATCTATTAAATCAATCACCAACATAATCAAACTACAATGTTATACATTTAATCCTATGCATAACATCCCAATAAAACCACACATGGTTGTTTTCCACATACAAGTATTAAATTGAACTAACACACATACGCAATTTTCTAAATGAAAATATCACAAAGAATGTACTAATGCTAATAATTCAATAAATGCATATAACATGTATGATATAATGTGGTGTGTGCAAGGTTCTAATCATTCCTATCATCCCCCAACATCTCCATCTATGCCACCCTCTCTGATGATGCTATCCCTCCATCATTTTATAAGGGATGAATCTATCATGTACCCAACTCATGACAAGAAGATAGTTAGTCATGTTAGAAATATTGTCATTGATGGCAAAGGTCTAGCATTATTGGTGATAAAGGCCCCATTACATTTAATGGTGTTTTTAATATTCATATCTTGTCTAATGTGTGTTAATATTTATTTAATACTAATGAATATATTTTTGGTTACATATAAGTCAAAAGAGGGCCCATGGAGAAGTCAGAGAGTCACGGGCTAAAAGATGAGGAATGAGAGGCATTTTATCATGAAGAGCCATCTTGAGGAATTTCAAGAGTCACCATATGTAGACAAAAGAGGGTATGACACATTTTTCCATGAAGGGACACTTTGTGGAATATGAAAAGTCACTAAGATAAAGACAAAAGAGGAAAGGATGCATTTGCTTATGAAGGGTCACCATATGACTTTTCAAATGCAAGGATATGAAGGGTCATGCAAGTTTGGCACCATTTTTCATAAGGATTGAAGGGTTACAAAGGGTGAATGCCAAAGTTCATTTGCAAAGATATAAATGGAGGCTTGAGAAGCCATTTGTAATATGCAAGAGAGTGCATAGTTTGTATTTGCTTTTAAAGAGACAAAAGCAATAGATATTATAGAGTTCTATCATTTGTTAAGTAAGCAACATTGAGAGATAGTTGTGTTTTATACACAAGAGGGGTTGGTGCTCACAAATATTTGCAAGGTGTTGGTGCTCCTGTGGGTTGGTGCTCATTAATAGTTTTTGTATTGATACTCGATAAAGGGGTTGGTGATCCTAATATGGTCTCTCTCTCTCTCTCTCTCTCTCTCTCTCGTGGTGCATATTATTGTTTCAATTTTATTGCATATCTTGAATGTGTGTTTAAGTGTTTAAAGAAAAATAATTTGATTAAGAAATAAGATATATAATATATTGATTCACTCCCCCTCTCAATATATTTTGTGCTTAACAATTGGTATCAGAGTAGGTTCCTTTGAAAAAAATTTACATCTTAAAGGTATATTGGGAAAGCATGATGGTTGTATCACATGAAAGTTTTTATACAAATAAGGCACATTTGTTTGATAGGATAAATTATAATTTTTGAAGCATAATGATGAACACTTATTTGATAGCCCTTGGATTTGACATATTGCACGCAGTGGTAGAGGAATATGAAGAACCATAGACACTTGTAACTACTCTGATAGAAAATAAGGCAAGTGAAAATAATGCTAAAGCTTTAAATGCTATTTGATGTGGTTTATGTGAATCAAAATTTGTTAAAATTATGCAATGTAAATATGCTTATAAAACTTGGGTAAAACTTGAGAATACTTACAAAAGTGATGGAAAGGTTCAGCAAGCCAAGCTTCAGACTTTCAGAAGATAGTTTGAGAGTTTCAAGATGGAAGAGGAAGAAAATATAGCAAGTTATCTTTTATGACTTGATCAAATAGTTAATCAGATTCAAGGTCTTGGATAAAATTTGTAATAATCAATTATGGTTCAAAAAGTTTTGAGATCTCTACCATTGAGATATGATGTAAAAGTTTTAGAAATTGAAGAGATGAAGAATTTAGCCAAGCTAAAGATGGATGAGCTACATGGTATTCTTATGGCATATGAGATGCAGACCAAACAAGATAAACCCTCAAAAAAAGAAGCTAATTTCAAGACATTAAAAAAAGAGAAGGCTACGATTCAAGAATCAAGTGATAGTTCTCGCAATGATGAAGATGACAATGGAGCTCTATACATTTGCAAGCTAGAAAAAGGCATAGGTAAATATCAATAAAAATTACCTTTCAAGTGTTTTAATTGTGAAAAGATTGGACATTTTGTAGCTAAGTGCCAAGATAAGGGTAATGGTGACAATGAAGAAGGAAAGTCTACATACAAGAAGAATTTCAAAGGAAAATTCAAGAAGGGATTCAAGAAGAAGAGTTTGTATTCTAAAGATCCTAGCTCAGTCAAAGATAGTAGAGTCAGTGATTCAGAAGAATAAGAAGAGATTCTATTCATGGCCATACATAAAGATGCCTCCACAAGTAAAAGTATAGATGATCAAGAAGAAGAATAGGATGAAGCTGAAGTGAATCTTGAAGGAGAACTCATTTCTGCCTTAGAAGAGTTAAAAGATTTTGAAAATAAGAATTGAAGATTAAATCTCCAAATCAAAAAAAATAAAAATGAGTCAAAGAAATACCTGAAGATCTACAAGCATACTTTGAAGAAGTCAAAAAGAATGAGGAAGATCTAATGACATAATTGAAAACAGTAAGTAAAGAATGTGAAAGGTATGTTATTGAAATTGCTTCTTTAAAAACAAATTTTGAGAAAACAAATAAAACAATCAATGATAGAGCAACTAATAATTCAAAATTTGAGAATAGCACTAGTATGTTGAATAAGATATTAGAAAATCAAATATCAATGTCAAATAAGATAGGTATTGGATTTGAAAAAGAGAAAAGGGAGGCCATTACTTTCACAGACAAGAAAAAAGGAAAGAGCTATGTTGAAGCTCTTAAAAAAAGAAATAAAAAGGGAAGAAGATAAGAATACAGAGGACATCTCAAACAAAGAAGGTTGGAGGGAATAGAGCTACAAAAGACAATCAGGTCAAAGATACACAAATAGATCCTATTTTTATTATAATAGATATGGTCATAAGAAAATAGAATGTCAAAAAAGGGCTAACAATTCAGAAATAAGGAGAAGGAAAGTCATGCAGAGTCAAGCCGAAACCACAACTCTTTTGCTCCTCTATCAGGATTTAATAAAGAGGCCTTAATATGTTATAAGTGCAACAACTTCAGGCACATATCCTGGTACTGTAGAAGTGTGTTTGAGTTAGCCAAGAAGGACTAGAGTTTCAAGGCTCCATTCATCAAGAAGAAATTTCATATAGGTTCATGGCATAAAAAATAACCTGAAAAATCTATGTTAGTACAAACAACTTTGCATGAAATAAATGAGAAAAGTCCATGGTTCATTAACAATGGATGTTTAAGGAACATGACAAGAGACAAAAAAAATTTCATAACCTTGAAGAAGATCAATGGTGACATAGTGAAATTCAGAGATGATACTACTGCCATAATTGTCAGAAAAGGTACACTAAGTTTGGATGATGGTAGAGCTAAAACTAAAAATGTTTTGTATGTAGAAAGTTTTAAGCATAATCTTTTGAGTGTAATTCAAATATGTGATCAGGGGCACACACTAATGTTTTATGCAGAAGGTTGTGAAATTAGGAGAAAATATTCAAATGTGTTGATTACAGAAGCTCAAAGAACATGCAATAATTTGTATATGTTATCAGACATCAAAGGTCAAAGATGTTGTTTGAGTTAGATTGAAGAAAGTTGGCTATGGCATAGGAGAATGGGTCACATAAATTTTGACAATCCTATCAACATCAACAAAAATGAAGTAGTCAAAAATCTTCTAAAGATTACAAAGCCATTTGACATGCTTTGTGAACCTTGTCAGCATGGGAAGCAGGCCAAAAGGCTGTTCAAAACAAAAGAGTACTCGACCACTCAAATTTTAGAGCTTATTCACACTGATCTATGTGGACCTATGAGAATTCAAAGTACTCAAGGTGATAAATATGTCATATTTCTTATTGGTGATTTTTCATGTATGACTTGGGTAATATTTTTAAAGAAAAAATTAGAAGCTTTTAGGCATTTGAAAGAATTCAAATCATTAGTTGAGAATAAAACCACTTTGAATATTAAGTGTCTAAGATTAGATCAAGGGGGAGAATTCATGCTAGATCAATTTATTGATTTTTGTGAACACCATGGAATAAAGAGACATTATACAACAACCAAAACTCTACAACAAAATAGAGTATTTGAGTGAAGAAACAAAACAATTCAGGAGATGGTGAGGACAATGCTAAATGAATTCAAGATACTAGATAAATATTGGATAGAGGTAGTTGCTATAGTAGTGCATATTTAGAATAGAGTATTATTGAGAGTCAATAGTGACAAGACTCTTTATGAACTATGGAAAGACAAACTAATAACAGTTGATTATTTCAAAGTTTTTGACAATAGATGCTTCATAAAGAGAACTGATGAAAAACTTAGAAAGTTTGAATCTAGATCAGATGGAGGTATATTTCTTGGTTATTCTTTTAAAAGTAAATCTTATAAATGTTATAACAAAATAATCAATAAAATTGATGAAAGTGCAATTGGCAATATAGAAGAAAATGGAACACAAAGAATCAGTGATCCAGTAGACATTCCTAAAATCATTGAAGAGGAAGATTTTGAAGAATCAAATAAAGATGAGGAGGAAAACGACACCAAAATTCCATCCAAATATGTTCAGATAAATCATAATGAAAGTGACATCATCAGGGACATAAATGAAGGAATTCACACTAGAAGAATTATGGAAAGAGAATTCGAGAAACTTAATTTCTCTTTGTTATCCAAAATTTAGCCTAGAACTTTTTCAGAAGCTAGACATGATAAGCATTGGATTAAGGTTATGGATGAAGAATTAAATCAGATAGAAAAAAATGATACTTAGGAATTAGTGCCTAGACCAAAAGATCATAATGTGATAGGAACAAAATGGGTTTATAGAAATAATTTTAATGAAAATGGAGAAGTGACTAGGAATAAAGCAATATTAGTATGTAAAGGATATGCTCAAATTGAGGGAATAGATTTTTAAGAAACTTTTTCAATAGTGGCAAGGCTAGAGGTTATTAGAATGTTTCTTGCATATATAGTGTTTAAAATTTTCAAAGTGTTTCAGATGGATGTCAAATCTTCCTTCTTAAATAGGAATATAGAAGAAGAGGTCTACATTCAGCAGCCTAAGGGATTTATTCTCTCAAATATTAGTAGCCATGTATGCAGATTGAAGAAAGCATTGTATGGATTGAAACAAGCTCCCAAAGCTTGGTATACAAGACTTGATAAGTACCTGTAGGATCAAGGGCTCAAGAGAGGATTTGGTGACAGTAATCTCTACATAAAAACAAAAGGTGAGCATGAATTGATTGTTGTGGTATATGTTGATGACATCATTTTTGGAGGAAACATTGAAAGGATGAAAAAATAATTTGAGATGTCTACACTTGGATAATTATCATTTTTCTTAGGGTTGTAAATATTTTAGTCAAATAAAGGAATTTTTATATCTCAAAGTAAATATGCTAAGGTAATGTTGAAGAAATTTGGTTTTGAGGATTGTGCACTAGTTGTCACACTAATGTGTACAGGAAATAAAGTTTGAAAGGATGAAGATTCACCTATTGTATACCGATATTTGTATAGATCTATGATTGGTAGTCTTCTATATTTGACAGCATTGAGGCCAAACATCATGCATGCATTAGATATGGTTACAAAATATTAGTTAGCTCTAAAAGATAGTCATGTTTAGTTGGTGAAGAGAATATTCAAAATATATTAAAGATACATTGGATTATGGATTGTGGTATCCCAAGGTAGATATTTCACTTTGGTTGCTTATACAAATTTAGATTGGGTAGATTTCTTGGATGATAGAAAAAGTACAAGTGGAGGAGTTTTCTTCCTTGGTGATATCTTAGTATCATGTCTAAGTAAAAATCAAAATTTAGTATCACTTTCTACAGCTAAAGTAAAATATATTATAGTGGTATTGTGTTGTACTCAAGTGATTTAGATGAAGCAAACTTTGGAAGATATCAAGGTAAAATATGCTAAACCTATTTCTATTTTTTATGACAACACAAGTTCTATTTATATTTTGAAGAATCTAGTGATGCATTCAAGAACAAAACATATTCCCATTATATATCACTTCTTGAGAGAGTAGGTTGCATATCAACATGTTAAGATGGAATATATCAGTACTACATAGTAGATTGCAAATATTTTCATCAAGGCACTACCAAAAGACACATTTGAGTATCTGTAAGAGAAGTTGGGAGTAATTTATTTTACTTCCTACCATTAAGGTTCAGCATCAGTTGAGTGGGAACTAAGTGTTAGCTCTAGGTAGGCCCTTTGACATTGATGTCAAAGGGGGAGAAGAATAGAAATAGGTACATGTACAGGTGTAGAAACAGATGCAAGAATAGGTACAAGTTGTTATAGTAAGGAGGAGTTACTGTATGTTTTTTAGAATGGTAGCATGTGTAGGTTTCAGGATGTGGTAGTTTTATTTTGAGGTTTCCATCAATGATAAAGGGGGAGATTATTAGAAATATTGTCATTGATATCAAAGGTCTAGCATCATTGGTGATAAAGGCCCCATTGCATTTAATAGTGTTTTTAATATTCATATCTTAGCTAATGTGTGTTAATATTTATTTAATATTAATGAATATATTTTTGGTTACATATAAGTCAAAAGAGGGCCCATGGAGAAGTCAAAGAGTCATGGAGTAAAATACAAAAGAGGAATGTGACGTATTTTCTTATGAAGATTTATCTTGAGGAATTCCCAGAGTCACCATGTGAAGACAAAAGAGGGTATGGTGCATTTTTCCATGAAAGGACACTTTGAGGAATATGAAAAGTCACCAAGATAAAGACAAAAGAGGAAAAGATGCATTTGCTTATGAAGGGTCACCATATGACTTTTCAAATGCAAGGATATGAAGGGTCATGCAAGTTTGGCACCATTTTACATGAGGATTGAAGGGTCACAAAGGGTGAATTCCAAAGGTCATTTAGAAAGACATAAATAAAGGCTTGAGAATCCATTTGTAATATGCAAGAGAGTGCATGGTTTGTATTTGATTTTGAAGAGAGAAAAGTATGAGATATTGTAGAGTAAGCAACATTGAGAGATAGTTGTGTTGTGTTTTATACACAAGAGGGGTTGGTGTTCATGTAGGTTAGTTCTCACAATTCTTTGTAAGGGTTTGGTGCTCTTATGGGTTGGTGCTCACAAATAATTTCTATGTTGGTGCTCGACAAAGGGGTTGGTGCTCCTATAAGTTTGTGCTTACGAACTTTATAATTTGAGTTGATGTGTATTCATATACTTGAGATTGTTTTTCATGGTTTTTTCCACTTTGAGTTTCCATGTAAAAATATGCTCTCTCTCTCTCTCTCTCTCTCTCTCTCTCTCTCTCTCTCTCTCTCTCTCTCTCTCTCTCTCGTGTGGTGAATATTATTGTTTCAATTTTATTGCATATCTTGAATGTGTGGTTAAGTGGTTAAAGAAAAGGAATTTGATTAGGAAATAAAATATATAATATACTAATTCACCCCCCCCCCCCTTTCAGTATATTTTGTGCTTAACAAGTCCATAACATCATGACATATACATCATAAAATACTACTGAAATAACAAATCAACGTGATCATATTATAAAGAATATACAATACAACTAACTCATGTAGACACCTAAATTTGGCCACCGATGACTTTCAATCAAGCTTTTGGCCAATTTCCACTCAAAATGCACAAATTGGCCTAAAAACACTAAAAGATGCTAAATATTATGAAAATGACATATTCAAATGCCAATTTTGGCTAGGGTATCCCTAAATAGAGCAATGCAATTTATGGGCCAGCTAATTTTAATCAGATCATTTCAAGTCAAAATACCAATTTTGTACCTGGGTGCTCTAGATTGCTCTTTCATATCAAATATCTTTCAAAAGATGTGTGCCTTTATTATTTTTTATTGATAACATTATGAATGGGATAACAGATTTAACACATCTAACCTTGACTTTCAATTCCAATCCATTCAAATTTTAGACCAATAATAAGGAATTCAGATCAATTTGAGTAATTTGTGCATAAAGTGCTTGAACATGTTTAAGAGATAATTAAACTAAATTAGAGCCTAATTAAGAATTCCATGGAAACTTGTTGAATACTTATTTTTGGAAATAAATATTGAATATCTACATCATTAGGTGACCTCATTTATTGGGAAGACACCTCTAGGCCATAAATGCCACAATTATTAGGATTCATGCCCTCCATGCCTCATCAATGCCTTCCATGATGCCCTCCATGCCTCTTAATTTCCTCTTATTCCAATGTCATTAAGAGGATAATTATAAACTTAATTTCATTAATTCTTAACCACACATCTCAATCTTAGAATGGACGATTTAGGTCGATTCTAGACATTCTCAAAAATCTATAAATAAGAGGCCTTACCACATCATTTCTAAGCTATTTTGGTGTAAATTTATAATGCAAAAGTATCTTAAATAAGCCATTGAAATTAGTGTTACCATGACAAATTAATTCCAAGCGAAGCCAAGCCACAAGTCAAAAGTGCCAAGGAGAGATGGAGGTAGCCAATCTTCCATTGCTAAGGACTTCATGAGCACAAAGCCAAGCAAGCCACTACAACAAGAATTTCAGAGCATCCAAGGAAGGTAAAAGAGGGTTTATTTTGAATTTTAGTTGTGTGTTTTATTCATGTTTGTTAACTAAGCTCTCTCTAGTGTCTAGGCCTAGATATGTTATGCTAATTAGTGTGTTTTTTTCATTTTGTTTTCATCTTGAAGCTAACACCATACTAATCTCCTCTTCTTAGTCAAATTATTAATTCACATATGGCATGTTCAGTGGGACTAGACACATCCCACACATGAATAACATCATTATGTAGCTTTAAAATCTTCATTTGGATCATTAAAACTCTTGTACTTTGATTTTCTAACTTTATTTTGCCATTTTTCTTTGTCACAGGTTTACATAATAACTGACATTGGTTAGTTAAACTATCATCGATTGGATAGCTATCATCGATCACTATAGGTATAACCAATGTCAATTAGATAATATTCATCGGTTAATAAGTCTAACTGATGTCGGTCAATGTGTTTTTCTTAAAAACACAAACCTGAGAGCTAAATAGGCCATTTTAAAATACTTTGTTTGGAGTCATACAGACTCCATTTTGGTTGATTTTTTTTAAACCATGTGTTTTCTCATAAATTTTTGAAATTTGACATTATTTTAGCTTAAAGTTTCATATATTTTTCACAAAATTTTGAAAATCTATTTAAAATGTTTCTAATCTAACATATTTGCTTTTGGGGTGATGCCTCAAGGGTAGACATGTAACCAGTGGACTTGAAACTTGTTAAAACATGCTATTAAGACATCTTTGGAATGACATTAAAATGAACTAGGAACATTATTTTTATGCTTAATGTAACATTTATGTGCATTAGTTTTCAAAGTTCACAATCTTAAGACCAAAGGGTCAAATAAACACAACCAGATCTTTCATTTGAGCTTAAAATTGAACTCACTTGTCATTTTTGTCTCTAATAGTTGTTTGATATAATTTTTTATGGAAAAAAGAGGGGTGTTGCATGTATGTACGTCCATTTATCCCCTTTAAGGAACCCTTGGAATCAAAAGCACCATTCCTATTGCAAAAATCCTAGTCCAAGGCTTAGAAAGAAAGTCGTCTAAAACACTCCCTAAAAACTCATCAAAGTTTGGGTTACCTTGAAAATGACCATAAAGTCTTTCTATTTTCATGATTTTTTATTTCTATGCAAACTTGGCTTACTAGGGGGAATTCATCACCTCCCACGAGTTCTTTAGGGAAGCTTTGACCTGAGGTTTCACCTCCCAGCATTGACTTCGTTTGGATTCTAATTAGAGTTATACACGAGATGTAGTGGCACTTTGGACATTGCACTACACTGAGTGAATAGCAGGATGTAGTGGTTACAAAAAGGACTAGACCTTTTTATAAAAAGCCAAGTGATATGAACCCAAAATCTATACTTTTCTTTTGTATTGTTTGGCATGAAAGTTATTGTGTAATTGATTCCCCTAGAACATTCAAGAACTTGTTAGATCTTAGACAAATCCCCACTTGTCGTGGACATATTTTTGGTATAAGGTGAACCTCAAGGTCCATGCCACAGTACTCTCATTTGAAAAAAGTGAGGGGGTGTAAAAAACCTACTATATAATACATATTTACTTTTGGATGAACACTTAAAATCTTATCAAATGATATATATATATATATATATATGGATTCTAACAATACCAAACAACTTTGTCAGTTTAGAGTCTAAGAGAGATTAATCAATTGAGTTTTATCTTAGATTAAAGTCTTCTTTGAAGTCAAAACTTGGTGTAAACAAATGATACAAACCAAAGCACATGGTCCTCATTTTTATTTGAAGAAAGAGGCGTTATGTTGCTTGTGTGAAATCATCAATTTTTTTAATTCAAAATTCCATCAAAAAATTGGGAGTCATATCATCCACTTTGGCATAGTTATGCTACCTAATTGAGTCTAGACCTTTGCCAAAGTTGTTTAAGTCCTTCATTTATAATATAAATTTAAAATTGTACCGTTATAAGTTCATAAGGTTGATGTGTTAAGTGGGTTCACCATTTACACTAAACTTGAGGGAACTTAGGTTCAATTTCTCATTTGGATTGAAGGTCGTTTTAGACTCAAGATCATTATCACCACTTGATATACTTAAGCCATTTTGTGTTAAACACAACATTTTGATTCAAGAAAAGTAGTGTTATGATGTCAAAATTATAGGAAACTATTTTTTCCTTGGATATTTTTTGAAACAAACATTTATCCACACCTTTTGGGTAGCGTAGTGTCCTTACACTACCCAAAACATTTCAAATATTGTTTCATAGAACCTCTTGTATAGAGTTAAAATTTGTTCCTGCATCTTTAGACCAATTTGAGTGTACTTTTGTGATCCTTTTTCTAGAATAGTTATATCATTCACTTTTGTCTAGCTTATTTATCAAAAGAACTAAGTTTTATACCATTATTTGTGATAAAATAAACTATCTCTAAAGTGCATTTTGTTTCATACCTTATACCTAGTTTATCAAGTTCATGTCCAAGAATCAAATGCCTATTGTTTGTTAGAAGTGTTTCAAATCTTTGAGATTAAAATTTTTCATCTATTTTCAAAGTCTTGCTTTTGATGTTGTTTGGCCAAGAGTCATAACATATGCCTTGTTTGAGCCTAGCTTTTGACACCATGTTTGGCCAAAAGACCTAGCAACTTTTAAATTCCTAGATTAGACTAATTTGAAACACTTCAAACTTAGAGTTTGAAATTTTTACTTTTGGTCCATTTACTTGTTTATATTTATGTGAACACTGAAATGTTAGATACTTCACACTAGCTTGTTTCCTCACAAATCTTTGCATAAACCTTTTGATACTTTTGATGAATCTAGACCAAATTGGAACATCATCTATTTTGCATATTGTCCTTTTTAGAGTTTGTATAACTCTTTGACATTTTATCGTAAAGCCTTGACTATGGATCTCAACATGTATTCCTAAACTTGTAGTGGACTCATGTACAATCCAAGGATTAGTAATGTAGTTGCATAGGAAGAAATGGTGTAAGACCCCTATCCAGATAATGTTGCTTATGAGATAGATTCTTATCCCTCTTATAATACTCAATTAGGGTCATAAATTCAAGATCCATTGAATCACTATTTGGTTAATATACCACCTTATTCAAAATAAGACCAAGAATAAACCATACAATACCTATCTACAATACCCACAATGGACAAGCCAATTCTTCAACAGTCATATTCTACTAATACAGCTTCCATGTATGATCAATTTTTATTTGAGCGACATTCTTTAGAGAACAAATACAAGATTTTCGTTAGATCTATAGAGGTATGGGCCAAGTTTCTAGCAGACTTCCCTCATGAAAATTTACCAAGCCTAGTAAGAGTGCCCCATTATATCATTTATGATCAACATGCTTCTTCTATAAATTATATGGCTCTAGTCCAAACAACGTATCAATACCCTAATATATCTAATCAAGGCAAAAAAATCATGGAAGACCACTTTAACCAAATATAGATAGCATATCAAACCTACCTGAATCTAAAACATAATTTCAATCAGATGAACATGATGAGCAAACCTCTTATTAACTTAGTTCCTTCAAAATAAGTGTTGATAGAGTTACCTAGATAAGTGAATTTGAGTTCTGACCCATTTGTGCAAACCACTTCAGTAGATAACTTGATGCATATGCTTGTTATTTAAGAAGTGTCATTAGCTTCTACACAAAATGGTGAGCCAAACGTAGTGGAAAATGTGCAAGTAGCATCCAATCCCCATCCAAGTGGTACTAACACATAAACAGCTAGTCAAAAACATGTGCCTATAGTTAATACTATGAGTGGATCATCATACCAAGGAGTAGGAGTTTCTACATCCCAACCTCAACTAGCTACTTCCTCAAGTGCACAACCTATAGGATAAGGTAGTCAACTAGGAACCAACATCACACCTCAACAACCAAATGTGACGAACCCTACTCCTCCTCAATAAGTGATGAGTAGTATTCCACAATATCAAGTAAAATCTAGTGTACCAATGTAATAGAATTTGAATATATTACCACCTCAATAAGGAATGACTAATGTTCTACCTCATTAGTCATAGAGTAGTGTACCAATCCAAAACCATATGATTACTTGTCAACAACATGTAAATATTAAGCAGTGATAGATGTTGAATCTGCAACCTACTTTCACTTCCCCATAAGGATTTATGCAACAAGGAGGCTCCCATGTTTCTCAAGTACCTACTAGACAATCATTAGTTCAAACTGTACCATAAATTTAGAGACAGGGTCTTGGTCCATAAGTTCCCACTCAATAGCAAGGTTTTATTACTCGAAGACATGTCCCTTTTCAACCATAACAGGCACAATATAGTTATACCTCTCCATCCCAACTACAAAATCATCTTGGTCAAACCTTCATCACCAACCCAAACTAGAATATCATGAAACCAAATGTGAAATTTCAAGTACATCCTAATCCATGTATGCATATTCTTGGTCCATTTCTAACCCAAACCAATATACCCAAATAGATATCTCTATCATACCCTAGTCAAAGTGTCCTACTTGTGACCTCCTAACCATCTACCCAAACTAATATTCTCCCTCAAACCAATGTTCTTTCTAGTTTCCTATCCCAATAATTACAACAGATGAAGGATGCAATTGTTGCCATTCAAGCTGGGAAACAGACTAAAAATTTTAAGTTGGATGATCTATGTTCTTATCCATTCAACATGGAGTACTTATAGATACCATTTCCTCTAGGATACGAACCACTAAAATTTGACAAATACAAAGGAAAAGGTGAGCCTAAGGCCGATTTAAATAAATTTTGTGTCACATATAAACTAGTGGCATATAGTGACATATACCTTTTGTTGTTGTTTCCAAGGAGCTTGGCTAGACAATCTTTGGAGTGGTTGTTAAAATTGCCCAAGAATTCAGTGACAGATTTTGATGATCTTTTTGATAAGTTTGAGCAACACTTTTCCTATAATCTCGAGCATAATATTTCATTAGTGTACTTAACACAAGTAAAGAAAAAAGTTGGTGAGAGTTTTTCAAGTTATCTATAGTGATGGATATCCCTTGTAAGCCATTTCACCCACATTTTACTAGATAAACAATTAACCATTGTGTTTACTAAAAATTTGCATAGTGAGATAGCATATCATCTAGAGCTATAATGTGCACATACTTTCAAAGAAATAATCAACAAAGGCTTGTTGATTGAGTGAGATGTTATTAATAAAGGGATCATCAAGATTAATTCAAGCGATCATAATCCAAGAACCAATCAATAAAATGGTCAAAACTAACATCTAATGCAAACAAAAACATCAGAACCGATATAGGCCAATAACCAAAAAATACCAAAGCAATTTAACTATAATAGGAATGTTATGGGAAATGGAGTAATCGAGTCACATCATGTTCAAATGGTGAAAATGTCATATGCACCACCTTTTCAACTTACTCCTAAACAACAACTTCTCCAACTAATGCCACAAGCACAACACCCAAGACTTGCACAACAAATACAACAACCTTTACCATTGCAAACCCCTCCTCCTAGGAGAATCGTGCCTGCACATCATGTATTTAGTGACTAGGAGAACCTATTGAGTCTATATTTAATAATATTTTTGTTGTTAATCTGATTAATTGGCCTATACCAAAACATTATCTACAAGGCATTCCTTATCCTGATTGGTACCATGAAAATGAATTCTATGAATATCATCAGGTCAATGGGCATAATTTACAAAAATGAGTCCAAATCAAGAATTTAATTGAAAATATGTTGGATAATGGGAAGATAACATTGGATAATGGTGCTTTCACTTCCAATCAAACTCTTAGGATTTATCAAAACCCCTTTCCCTAACATAACAATCAGTAGTAGTAAAATAATTAACAATAATAACAACAATGACCAGTGTAGCAGTAAAATCAATAATATCAAAGTCAAAGGTCAAACCAACAAAATAAATAAAATCAATAGTAGAACACACAATGATAGAACAATGGACAAAACCAAGGTTAGAATAGTAACAACCAACAAATCTACCATGAAATTGCACATGATTACAACAGTGTTGTAGGTCATATTGTAGGGGGTAGTGATAATACCATTTCTATTAATCCTAGACCAAGCACTAATCAACCTTGACCATTGCTAAACAAAAACATTAAACCAAATTACATGGATAATCCATTTCTGACCTGGGAGTGCATACAAGCAAACTAGAAAACTAGGACATCCCCTTTTGAAACTTATATCGACAACTCATCCATGCCACATGATCACATACAAGTGTACCGACAACCGAGACTTATCCTATCTAGTCCCACACCATTCCTAACATTTTTAAGTAATAATGGTCCAATATTTAATCTCGATTATGTAATTATAACTTGGAGCTTGAAGATTGCTATCCCAAGCCCAAAAACATCCACCTCTTTTCCTATCATCTAACCAACTGTTTAGCCTCAGAATAAACCATTCACTAATGACCAAGACAAGAAGTTTGATATTGTGGAACAATTATAGAATACATCAACACAAATTTCTATTTTAGATTTGTTGTGAATGTCAATAATCCACAAGAACATCTTGACTAATTTTTTGACCCAGTCCACTATTTCTAGTGACATATCCCCTGATAAATTTCAAGCTTTGGTTGGACACCTAGCTTTAGCCCAACAAGTCACATTCAACCAAAGTGATATGTCTTCCCTTAGCCCATTCCATAATAATCCATTATACATAGAGGTTTATATAAAGTGGCATAAAGTGAAATGTGTCTTTATAGATAATGGATCAAGCCTCAACATAGTGTCTCTAAAGCTCACTAATCTTCTTGGGTACATAATGGCAAATCTCCAACCAAAAATAATAACCATCAAATCCCATGATAATTAGGAAAGAGAATCATAAGGCACCATTAGTTTTACCCATTATCATTGGGCCTTTGACCTATGATACACTTTTCCATGTGCTTGATCTTGAGTTATTATACAATATACATCTAGGTAGGGCTTGGTTACATGATATCCATGCATTCCCGTCAATGTTGCACCAATATATCGAGTTTTCCCACTTAGGGATGGAAGTGAATATTCTAGGAGATTTACATCAATATGAACACTGTAAACATCTCGAGGCTAAATTTCAAAGCTATAATTTTTATTACGAAATGAATCTAAGTTCCAAGTAGGATAAAGGAAAGACTATACTTATTAATCCTTCACCAAATAATTGCATAGATCCTGATACCTTGGATTCCCTTTCACACATGCTACCTCCTAAATCTTCTAATCATTTCACCATTTTAGATAATGGATCGGGAGAGTATGTGACCCATGATAAATTTAATATTACTAATCTTCTTTAGAATTCAAAAACCTTTGGGCAACCTAAAGTCACCCCACATACACATTGGCAAAGAAAGAACAAAGATAAGAGACCTATCACATTTATACCAACATCTGGCCTAGAACTTGACCCTCTTGAAGGGGATGAACCATTTTTATACAATGATGATAAAGTTGATTATTCTAAAAGTGTAAAGTATCCTATTCCCAATAGGATCATGGAACATCAAAATTATGAAGGAAGAGGCCTTGGACTGAATCAATGAGGAACCATTGAGCCAATTTCCATGACTAAGTATGAAAGACCTTATGGACTTGGATTTAAACCACCTGGGAGTGACCCCACATGTCTTGTTCAAATTCCATCACTAACGCCTAGTGAGGATGATGATGATGATAGTGAAGTAGAGTCTGATCACAACCTCTCCTTTGATGACCTAGCTGAGACTAACCTATTTGATACCAATGTTATTTGTACCCTTATGCCAGTCACTCATTATAGCCCATTACCATTATACTATCCCCAACTGATAGATTGGGACCAATAAGAAAGCATTTTGTTGATTGATGAGTTCTAGATTGATGAGTCATTATATGACTTCTTAGGCCTTAGAGACAACATTTCATTGGGAGATGTCAAGTAAGGATTATCAAATAGATTAGATCTTCAATCCTATTTTGGAAAGTGGGTGAACACCCTTAGCTAAAAACAAATAAGTAAAACATTGATGTCACCAAGTGAAAACCTCTTTGAAGTGATTTCTGACCAGTAAAAAAGTAAAAATAAAGGCCAGTCTAATGGTAAAAACTTGTTTCATGTGCCATTAGATGGAGATGTTCATTCTTCTTCAAATTTAGACTAGGAGACGACCAATGATGAACTTGCCTATGGATCCAAGTTCATTTTTTCACAACAAGTATTTGATCAAATTCTTCAAGAATTTCTAACTATTTTTATCACATGCCTAGATCTCCCATTAGGGGACTTAGATTCATAATGCCTAGGATAAGTTCAAGAGCAAGTCCTTATAGAGGACCTTGACATAGTCCAACAGTTAAAGTCATTGCCTACTATCTTAGAAAATGGTTCAACCATTATAGTCAAAGATATAATAGACATAAACATTAAAACTCCACCAGACCTGAAATGGATAAAATTAGGTGCATCCCTCACTAAGGAGGAACTCAAAGTCTTTACATCTCTATTGAGATAATTTGTAGATATCTTTGCATGGGCCTATTCTAACATGCTAGATTTAGACCCCACCTTGGTTCTGCACCACCTTGTGGTCAATCCTGACACCAAACTGATCAAATAAAAGCTATGTAAGATGCATCCTCACATTGATATATTGGTAAAAAAAGAGTTGGAGAAACTCTTAGAAGTAGGATGTATCTAATCCATTGACTACTCAAAATAGATATCTAATGTTGTAGCTATTAGCAAAAAGCCTAAATGAATCAGAATTTGTACTAATTTCTAAGACATCAACAAAGCTTATCTTAAATATGATTTTACATTGCCTAATATTGACATGATCATCAAATCCATGATAGGTTATGAAATGTTTTCACTCATGGATGGATTTTCAGGATACAACTAGATCAAAATAGCACCAAAAGACCAACATAAAATAGCATTCACCACTCTATGGAGAACATTTTGTTATCAGGTAATGCCATTTGGCCTTAAGAATGTTGGAGCTCCATATCAAAGGGACATGACTATCATATTATATGATATGATGCATGATATTCTTGAAGATTATGTCAACAACATATTGGGAGAATCTAAAACCAGGGTTGACCATCCAACAGTGCTACATAAGATATTTGAAAGATTACAAGAGTAAAAAGTCAGACTCAACCCAAAGAAATGTTTGTTTTGTGTAACCTCAATAAAAATACTTGGATTCATTATGTCTCATAAAGGTATTAAATTCAATCTGGCTAAAGTCCATGTTATAATTAAGATGCCACCACCAACCAATTTGAAGCAACTCCAAGTTTACAGGGTAAGATACAATCAATCTGATGCTTCATCTCTTAGTTAGTAGACAAGTGTCATCAATTTACATATCTTATAAATAAGGGAGTTTCATTTCACTGGGATGATCACTACAAAATAGCTTTTCAACAACTTAAGGATTATTTAGCTAATCCGCCTATTTTATTACCTCTTATACTAGGAAAGACATTCTTGTTATACCTATTTGCTACTGAAAATGCTCTAGACGAACTCTTGGCTCAACATGATGATGATGGAAAAAATCATGTTGTATAATACCTAAGTCGTACCTTGGTCACATATGAACATAACTATGCACCTATTGAAAAAGCTTTTATGGCCATGGTCTTTGCAGCTCAGAAACTATGCCATTTCATGTTGAATAATAAGACCATGGTCATTTCAAAAGTAGATCTACTCAAGTATTTACTATCTAAAATATGTTTACAAGGTAGAATGGATAAATGAATCATGATTCTTAGTGATTTTGACATAGATTATGTCAATCAGAAGCAAATCAAGGGATAAGTTTTTATAGATCAACTTACCGAAACACTTCTTATAGACATAAAGCCACTCACATTTAATTTCCTTGATGAATCCATAATAACCATCATTAACACACCTCTTGAGGAGTAGTATTGGAATCTATATTTGGATGGTTCATTTATTACAACTGCATCAGGGGTAGGCCTATTGTTTACTACACCAGAAGGGGATCTAATCCCTAAATCATTTAGAATTATCTTTCCTTATACAAATAACATGGTCAAGTATGAATCCCTTATTGTAAGAATTTGATATGTAGTGCATTGGAACATATCTCATCTCCAAGTTTATGGTGATTCTTAGTTAATCATCAATTAGATCACAAATCATTTTTTGACCAAAGACGACAAGTTAGTTCCATATAAAGCCATGGTCAACACTCTTAAGCAACAAATTGCCAACATTCAGTTTGAGCACATATTAAGGGATAATAATAGAATTGAAAATTCCATGGATACTATTAGCTCTTTGATTTGACAAATAGATAAAACTAGAGAGTATCAATTCATCATTGAGAATTTGTTAGCACCAGCTCATTAACCTTCAACCATTGTAATGATTTATGATATTGTTGGTCCTAATTTTATCTGGTACTCAAACCTTTACAACTACCTTCATGACCAAGTTATACCACCTAACCTATCTCAAAAATAAACCAAATCCTTCATTCAACATTCCACTCATTATACTTTACTTGCATCCACCCTTTATCATCACAAATTTGATGGAACTCTGCTTCCTTATGTAACTTCAATAGAATCTACACTAGCATTAAGAGAAGTTCAAAAAGGAGTATGTGGAGCTCATTATAGTGGGGTATTCCTATCCAAAAATATTTTAAATACTGGTATTATTTGCCCATGATGGATGTAAATGCTATTGCATATGTAAATAAGTGTGACAAATGTTAATGACATGCTAATCTGATCCATGCCCTAGCCAAAAATCTAAAATTGATGTTGACACCATGGCCATTTTTTAAATGGAGACTTGACCTCATTAGGAAGATCAACCCCACTTCATCTGATGGCCATGAACTTATCCTTATCACCACCATGTATTTCACTAAGTGGGTTGAAGCTATACCCCTCACGTAATTGGAAAGAAAATTTCCAAATTCATCTTCAACCATCTTATTTGTCACTATGATATCTCCTCCAACATTATATCTGATAATAGAGAATCATTCAAGAAAAAAGATGTAGACTAGATATGTACTGAATATAACATCACACAATATTTTTCTACAACATATTACCCTAAAGGTAATGGCCAAGCCAAAGCATCGAATAAAACCATTGTCAATATTCTCAAAAATATTATCATTGATGCTAGTCATGATTGACACCTAAAACTATTCCCTGCCCTTTGGGCATATCTTACCAATCATCATTCCCCCATAGGATCAACTCCATACTCACTTGTTTATGGTACTAAGGCCATCCTTCCCATTGAGGTCAAATTTCCTTCATTATGCATCTCTTTCAAGCATGTCCTGGATGATCATGACTATCGAGTAGCTAACCTGCAATAGCTAAAATTACTCAATGAAAAATGCACAATGATGCTTAACAATCTTTAAGCATATCAAAATTTACTCAAAGGCCACTATAATCGGTGTGTTATGTATATAAAATTTAAACTTGATGATCTTGTTCTTAAAGAAAACCAAAAGAATACCATGGTTGAGAATAAGCATAAAGGAGAATTTAAACCAGACTAGATAGGGCCTTTCATCATTACTATATATTATGGATCATGAGCATATAGGCTTACCACACTAGATGGAGATGAACTTCTTGAGCTGATGAATATTATTCATCTCAAGTGGTTCTATGCTTTAGCGCTAAGGTGTATTATCTATAAGGACCATTTCAGTTATGTCATTTTATCACTATTCTTCTTTGTATAAATATCATCCTTATCCATCCTCTTATCCTTATCCACTTTTTGCTTTTGACCTATTAGCTAGTGTGTTCTAAAGCCTAGCCTATTTGACCTTGGTTTTTGCCATTTGTTACACATTTTTAGCATCAAGGTATCTGATCAATTTCATCAATTAGTTTAAGTACTTCAGACATTGATCATATTTTGGAGCAATGTGATAGAATTTTTGGGAGTTGCATCCTTCATTTTTTATTCCTTTCTTATCACCGGTCTTGGTAATAATTATAACTACCTTTGGGAAAATTAGTACCATTGATCCATGTTGTTGTGTCCTACTTATAATCACCTATGGGAAAACTTGGGGCATCATCTGTTTATTAATCCTTGATGTAATAACTTACCACTTCTTATGTCATACTTTGCACTTTTACCAATTGTGCCTATTTTATTTGAATTGACTACTACACTAATCAAATTCCTCCATTGTAGGGTAGAACTATAGTGACTAGAGGTCCTACTTTGGGACTATGTAGGTAGCACTTGCTACTTATTGAGGTTTAATTAGTCACCTTTTCCACCATGTTCTCACCGTTTTATGAGAAACCTAAGTTTGAATGTTCTCATCATTTTGCAAGCAACCTTAGTTTAAACACTCTCACCATTTTGTGAGCTTGAAGCTTTAGTGTCTTGTCATTCTAGATTGATTTGAGATACTCCAAAAAAATTCTAAAAAAAATTGAAAAATAATTAGAAAAAAATAAAAACATTGACCACTTCTTTGCCTTAAGGATTTTGGGAACCCTTAGTAAGTTACAAAAATATCACTTATAATTTAGTTTCCCCATCCTATTTGGCCTTTTTCTCTCATGCACTTACAATTTTACAAGACCGTTCCTATTCTTATATCACATCCATTCTATTTGTTTTCATTAGTTATCATTATCTTCCCATTCCTTAGGAAAACTACATTTGGCCTAAAGTTTTTATTGGATATTACATCTATGGAACTATGTAGGCAACCTCCACTTACCTAGTGCATATGGAAACAACTCAGTCACACTCTTCCCTTTCTTTTATTCCCCTATTTTGTTTATATGTTCAATTGTCACCTATTTTCTAGGGGTAATATTTGTATGGATTTTATTATTTGTTTATTTGTCTATCTGTTTGTTTGCTTTCAGCATTATTGCCTTGATTTAGTTTATGTGTGTTCATTGGGTGATTCCTTTTCCACACTTACACTTGAATCCATCCATATTCATATGTTTACATTCTCATCATGGTTTCTATCATTAGTGCATTTTTTTCTATTGAGTATTGGATTATGGGAGTTATTCCTTATGTATATTTCAACCAAGTCTTCATGATGTTATACCATGATGCCTACCGACATGTTCTACAAAAAATCTAAGCTTAAAAAATTCTATTCAGTAATGGCAACATCTCTTTGACACTGACATCCTGATTTTATCCTAATCATATCCGAAATAGAGTAATTAACCATGAAATAATTTTGACCTTTATTAGTTCGAATGAGAATCTCCCTACTATTAGGTTATTCCAATTCATCATTACCCTCTGTGTTAAGTTATCATCATCCTCGACCAATTTTATCATGTTTTCCATAATCGAGATCTAATGATTACAACCGCCTATGGGAAAATCATTGCACACCATCCCACCTGCATTTCTTAATGATTATAACCAACTTTGGGCAAATCATTGTGTTGTCATCACTTTAATTTTTTTTCCCACATAGGGGCTTTTTGTTATCTTATTTATCTATTCTAATAGGGGTAATGCCATCTTCTCAATGATTATAACTACCTTTGGGCAACTCATTGTGTTATCATACCATATTGCCACTATCAAGGTACAATGCTTATAACCACCTTTGGGCAAACCATTTTATACCACCCCACTTGCATTCTTAATGACTTTGACTACTTTCTCAATATCATTGTGTTTTCACCTCATCATCTTTCCTTTCTTTGGTCCCCTCATTTCACTTTATTTTTTCAAAGGGATTGTTTGCCAACCTACTTGTGCCAACCATCCCCTCGAGGGGGCATCATATAATTACTTTATGATAATTGTAGTTATAGGCATAGAAGACCTTTTCATTTTTTTAGAAGACGTTACTATGCTTATAGCTTGTAATGCCTTCCCAAATAGGGGCAAATTGTAGACACCTAAATCTTGCCACCAATGACCTCCAATCAAGCTTTTGACCAATTTCCACCCAAAATGCACCATTTGGCCTAAAAACACTAAAACATGCTAAATGATGTGAAAATGACATATTGAAATGCTAATTTTGGCTAGGGTATCCCTAAATGGGGCAATACAATTTATGGGTTAGCTAACTTTGATCAGATCATTTTGAATCAAAATACCAATTTTAAACCTGAGTACTCTAGATTGCTCTTTCCTATTCAATATCTTACACAATATGTGTACCTTTGTTATTTATTTTTGATAACATCCTAAATGAGATCATGGATCCAATGCATCTAACATTGACTTCTAATTTTAATCTAGTCAAATTTTGGACCAATAACAAGGCATTATGATCAATTTGAGTACTTTATGCATAAAGTGCTTAAACATGCTTAGGAGCTAGTTAAACCAAATTGAAGCCTAATTACTAATTCCATGGAAACTTGTTGAATACTTATTTTTGGAAATGAATATTGAATGTATGCATCATTAAGTGACCTCATTTCTTGGGAAGACATTCCTAAGCCATAAATGCCACAAATATCAAGATTCATGCCCTCCATGCCTCATCAATGCCTTCCATGATTCCATCCATGCCACTTAATTTCCCCTTTTTCCAATGTCATGATGAGGATAATTATAAACTTAATTCCATTAATCCTCAACCACACATCTCAATCTCAGGATGGATGGTTTAGGTTGATTCTAGACATTCTCAAAAATCTATAAATAGGAGGCCTTACCACATCATTTCTAAGATATTTTGGTGCAAATTTATAATAAAAAAATATCTTCAAGAATCCATTAAAATTAGTTTTACCATGCCAAATTGATTCCAAGCCAAGCCAAGTCATAAGCCAAAGGTGCCAAGGAGAGATGGAGGTAGCCAATCTTCCATTGTCAAGGACTTCATGAGCATAAAGCTGAGAAAACCATTACAACCAAAATTTTAGAGCATCCAATCAAGGTAAAATAGGGTTTCTTTTTCATTTTAGTTATGTTTTTTGTTCATGTTTGTTAACTAAGCTCTCCCTAGTGTCTAGGTTTAGAGATGTTATGCTAGTTAATGTGGTTGTTTCATTTTGTTTTCATTTTGAAACTAAGACCATACTAACCATCCTCTCTTGAGTCAAATTCCTAGTTCACACAACTCATATAAATACCATGATGATTTCAAAGAAACATACAATTATCCTATAAAAACATGACTTACATCTTAAGCAAGTAATAATAAAATCAAATTACCAACTTATAAATATCTATGGATAATCAAGTAAGTTTGCTTAGTGAGAAAATCAGGATGTAACATCTTCCCCCCCTAAATTTAGCCATCATCCCAATAACACTTATTCAAACATAATTTCTAAATTAAAAATATTATTCAACAAAAAAAATAATATAGTATGAAGTATCAAATCAAGCAAATGAATGTAAAACTCACCTGTAGAACTCATCATAGTCCTCCTAAATAGCACTATCCCTAGAGCATTGGTCCCACAAGACCTTCCACTATGACATCTCTCTATTACGTAAATGAATTTTATAAGTAACAATTACTCTGATTAGTTCTACCATGACTACCCTAAGATCCTTAACCTACAAAGTATTCAAATCTAACACATGTGAAGGATCAACTAAATATTTTTTTAGATAAGAAACGTGGAAGATATTATGAAATAGAGCTAGGGTTAGTGTCAATACAAGACTATACACTACAGGATTGACCATCTCTAAAACCTTGAAGGATCCCACATATCTTGACGAAAGTTTCACTGAATTTCTAAATTTAATTGAGCTCTTCTATAGCTTAACCCATAAGAACACTTTATCACCTACTAAAAATTGTCTATTTATCCTCTTCAAATCAACATAACTCTTCTTCCTATTTTTGGCCTCGACCAATCTCTACCTAATTAATTTGACTTGATCTTCTATTTATAAAAGCATCTCAAGTATAAAGACTACCCTATTTTCCAACCTATCCCAATTGATTAGTGTCCTACACCTTCTTCTATATAATGTTTCAAAAGGTGATATCCTAGGAGCTATTTGGTGTGAGTTATTGTAGGCAAAATCTACCAACAAAAGATAATATTCCCACTTGTATTTTTGATCCATGCATTACATACAAAGAAATCCTCTAACACCTAGTTAACTCACTCAATCTGACAATCAATCTCTATGTGATATGCAGTGCTAAAATTTAATTACGTATTTAAAATTAAATTTAGAGTTACCCAAAATCTAGAAGTCATCTTTGGATTATGATCCAAAATGATCTTCTCTATAAATGCATGCAACCTATACACTTCCTTTACAAACTTATTTGTAAGATTAGGTGCATCATATGTCAAATTACTTGGTATAAAATGAGCCACCTTGGTTAGTTTATCAACTATGACCAAGATCATATCATGCCTATTCTATAACAATATTAAACCTTGGATAAAGTCCATACTGATCACCTACCACTTGCATTCCAATATATCATGCGAGTGGATATAACAAACCAACTAGATGTACATGTTTAGCTTTAACTCACTAACATTACATAAAAAATGACATAAAATTGAATACATCTTTATTGATTTCCTTCTATAAATATAGTGGTCTACAATCTATCATAAGCTTGGTTACTCCTAGATGTCCTGAGTATCGGGTATTATGTAATTTTTTTAGCACTATGTTCTATATATTCTCTTGATATGGTACATACATCCTTCCATTATAACACAAAATACCATCATTCTCTAATTTTAATCCTTTATACCTAAGATTCTGAGCATTATTAGACAATTCCTTACTAACCTGATCATAAAATTCATCTCCTATATGGAATTTGATCACTCAATCCTTGAAAGTACTTTTGATAGTAACCATGGCTATTATGTACCTTTTATGACTAGCGGCATCAACTAATCTATTTTACTTAACTTTGATATATTTTATATCAAAATCATAATAATATAATAACTTTATTCAACATCTTTGACAAGAATTTAGGTTTGGTTGGGTGAAGATGTACTTGAGTCCCAAGTTGTCTATCTTGAGCTCAACTAGTTTTCCCAATAAGTAATGCTACCAAAATTATAAAGCATGCATAATTGATGAAAGTTAAAGGTCATGAGGCAAATAATTTACTTTATAAGGTTTCATCTTCCTTGATTCATAATCTACCACTACACCATCCTATATAAGGACTCCTCTTAGTCCATCCCCATATGCATTTATGATCATAAAAAATTGACCATTGGGGTTAGGAACTCTTAGCACAGGAGCCAAAGTAAGACTCTTTTTTCAATTCGTAAAAATCTACTTCACACCTATCTAACCAGATAAAACTTTGGTATTTCATTGTAGAGAGGTAACTGGATTAGCTATCCTAGAAAAATTCAAAACAAACTTCCTATAATAGCCTGCTAATCTCATAAAACTTCTTACCTTGTGCCCAATCTTTGGTGTTGGCCATTCCATAACAGATCTTATATTTTTTGGGTCTAATTAAATACTCTCTTTAGAGATAATATATCCCAGATATTATAATCTCTCCTAGAAAAATATGCACTTATACATTTTGTCATATAACTTGTGTTTTTGTAACCATTGTAAAACCAGATTGTGATGTTGGAAATGCTCCTATTAATTATTAGAGTATACAATAATGTCATCAAGAAACACAAAAATAAATTGATCTAAATAATTTCTAAACACACTATTCATGAGATTCATCAATGTTGTTGGAGCATTTGTTAACCCAAATGATAACACTAAATTCATAGTGCCCATAATGAGTTCTAAACACTATTTTTAGAATATCCTCATCCATTATCCTCATTTGATGGTATCCTTATCTAAGATAAATATTTCAAAATACCATTACTCCTTATGTTTTATAAGAAATATCATCTATTCGGGATAGTAGATACCTATTTTTGATAGTTGATCTGTTCAACATCTTATAGTCAATGTAAAGCCAAAGAATACCATCCTTATTCTTGATAAAGACAACTGGTGCACCCCATGGTGACACACTTGGATTGATCAGCCCCTTTGATAATAATTATTGACATTGAGATTTTAATTCAACCAATTTAGTAGCTATTGCCTTAGACTATGGTTCTGATCTAGGTATGATATCAATCAAGAAATCAAACTCTCGTTTAGGAGGCAATCTTGGTAATTTATTTAGAAACACATCATAAAAATTCCTATATAATGAATTATATTCGAGATATAGTTCCTTAGATTCCTCCATTTCAATTATATTGATGACAAATTCTTGGCATCTTTTTCTTTGGGCTTTCTTTTATTTCATTTCAAAAATCTTCCTAAGCCTCAACACTCTTTTCTTTCTCTAAATTTGCATCTAATTTCCAAAATCATATAGACATTCAACCTTCTTCAGATAACATTCAACATTGGCTTTATGATTCACAATCTAGTTGACTCATAGGATCATATCATATGACCTTAGTGGTGCTACATATAGATCCACTACTATTGTGAATTCATGTAGCCTAATCTATGCTTCAACTAAACACTTATCAACCATGACTTTTGAATAATTCTCATATTGTACCAACCATGCATTTTCCATTACTCCAGATCTTAAAAATAGCATACTAAGCATTTTAAGATATATAAAATATTCTCTATCCCTTCTATCTATCAAAATGGAAACTATACTTTCAAACAAAATACCTAATAGATCTATGGGTGAAGCTTGGAATTCAACTTATCAATTATCAATTGCCACATGAATACACTACCAAAAAGTTATCTGCTAGAGAGTAGGCCCTTTTTTCTTTGACTTACCCTAGGTAAATTCATAAGCATAATGATCATATCCATAAATTAAGTAACCTACAGGTGGTCCTTTCCTATCAAACTATTGGTTTTCTTTGAAACTACCTTTGAAACCATTATCCAATTTATTATTACCTAAACCATTATTGAATTTAGAATTTTGATTTTTCAACTGGCTCCTAGAGTCTCTTCTCCTCTACTTCTAATTATTCTTTTTGAAAGTTGGTTTAAAAATTCTAAACTTTTTATTAAACTTGTCCCTAGTCTGTGTAAGATATTTCAACTTTTTTTCTTGTTTGACTACCTTCTCAAATACCTAGTCAATGGTAAAAGGTACATGAATTTTCACCTCTCCACAAATATGGGGCTCAATCCCATGATGAACTTCCTAATTTTGAACCTCTCATCTTCTTGGTACTGAGGTAAAAACTTTAGAAGTTTGGTGAACTATTCCCAATATTCATTCATTGATAAGTCTTCCTACTTTAAATTTTATAAATTTGTAAGGTTCTAGTCAAAGTACAATTGTGGAATCCACCATGATCTAAATAATGTCAAAAATTATTCCCATATAGTGGTGATCAAGTTAAGTTTCGTTTCCAACTTCTTGTTGGCCCACCATGTAGCTTCTTCACCGACCAATTGGTAAGCTCCCCAAACTTCTTTAGTGACCTTGGAGTAGTTTTAGATCTCAAAATACTTCTCCATATCAATCAACCATGCTTCATCTCTATTACCCAAAATAGTTTCATCGAACTTAGGTAGATTCACCTTTTTCATATCTCTAGCCAAATCCATAGCTACCTATGCTCTTGAATCCTAAGGGTTTTCGTACTGAATGGGATGTTATTCAAGTTCATCCTTATGTTCTTCCTCTTCATGTCCACAAACTTCCTATTCGAATGCTGAAATTTGGTCCCTAGTCTCATTCATGGCTATGAGAATACGATCCAACTTTGTTGCTTTCTCGGTGGCAAATCAGTAAGGATCAAATGGAGGGTTACTATCATTTACATTTGAAGGACCTTCTCTGGAGACTATATCTTTCACCATCTCTTTTTTATTAAACATAAAGATATGAAAATGTTAGTGGACTCATTCAGTTCTAGAGTTCAAGTCGTAGCTCTGATACCATATGTAACATCCCCATTGGGATCTACTTAGAAATACATAATTTTTTTAAATTAAAAAATGTATTCTTTAATTAGATTACACACAAGAATATAATTAGTGATCCAGATAAAATGCCCTAATTATGATGACTATAAAATAAGCATGTGACATTTATTCATCATTGATCACTATCATTAGATAATACATAATATAATTGAATATAGAAACTAATTATAAATGTTCAACCATGACTGGTATAAATATACAACCACTGTTGACAATGTGTAATAAATAAATAATTATATCTCATTAAGTATAATTTTACAATAATAATAAATATAATATAATGTATAAGATACAAAGCTCTATGCAGCATGAGTTCCCTGAACTCAAGTATCTATGGAAGTCTCAAGTGTCATCTCCAAATAAGTACTATTGTGGGGAGGGAGAACATCATCTGATTGCTTTTAGACACCAACCATAGACCATCAATCCACCTTGCAATAACCCATTAGGGAATGGCCCTCCCTTCATAAATGAGTAGATAGTGATAGTGTAGGAATCTAGAAAGATAGGCTAGTGCTTATGTTATGTATGATTTATAAGAATATGCAGTATATCATAAAGAAATATGTTCTAACATAATATCATGCAAACATGTAAATCATACATATGAAATTATAATGTCTAACTAACATTAATTTGACCAAAGCTCTCAATAGTTATTGATCTCTAAGATCACTCAAATTCATATACATCACTTGACTAGATTACTCTTATCTAGCATTGGTGATACTAATAAGCTAATGAAGTCCATCTCACTACTTACTCAGTACTAGTAATGCAAGATTTGGTTAATATAACCAATAGATTCATACATATTACTACTTACTAGTAGGCATAAAACATGTTAAAAATAAGAATAATCAAAATGCATACATTTAGTTTGTCAAATGTATGAATGAATCTCCACTATACTATTTATCACATAAATAAAATAAGCAATACAAATATAGTTCATACCATCCAGGTATATCACACATTATACTACATATTTCTAATTTTTGTAAGTAGATACAATAAGGTACATTTAAGCAATCATAGTCCAACATTATCATGTATACTCTAATTAATTTCAATAGCCAGTCATAATAAAGGAGTCATAAATCTAATAAAAACAAAATTTTCTTTTTAAACAACTAGTTACCATTCTAGGAGACTGTATTCATGTAGTTATAGTTGTTTATCCCAATACACCAATTTATGTCATATATTTATATGAATACTTAAATCCATATATAGGTATAATTCTCATATATATATATATATATATATATATATATATATATATATATATATATATATATATATATATATATATAATCCATGAATAAAGATAATTATTTGTACCTACATGAATCTTTAGCCTAATTGTCATTGGTGTATTGGATAATTTATATTATATATAAACTTATGAAAATAGAATAAGCGAACATTAACACTAGAAAATCATAAAAGAATGTATGTGCTAGATCTTATATATATAAAGGGAATAACATCCAATACCAGACTCTAAACTTAGTTACCAACATAATATAATGATATATTGTGGATATTTATAGTTGGATACTATATATAAAATGTAAATACTATGATTAAATATGATTAACTTAGTATCCATCCCCACTATAAAATCTTACCATACTCATATTAACATTGCTATAATTATCATGAGATTTCTTAGTATAAATATCTTTATTTATACATGTTATACCATTTCAAAGTTAAACTTAACTATAGGAATAAATATTGTCAATAATGACAACAAATATCATAGCTATTATGGTGATGATTCTGATAAGATATTTTAACAAATATGTTTTAAGAATAACATTTAAATATTAATAAATTTTACGGATATCTTAATTGCCCATGATAGTCAAACTCAACTTAGTCAATTAAATATCTTATCAGGATGTAATAATATATAATTACTACATACTTATATGATGTTATAATTATCCTAATAGTTAACATAATTAAGTGGATATAACAGTGCAAGATAGTGGGTATAACTAGTTTTGGATATAGTCTTGAAATTAATTAATTAGGTATGACATATAGCAGATAAATAATATATTTTTATAATTTTTTAACTTCCATCAATCATCAATTGATATTACTACGTATATACAATTTTTGCCATTCCTCAAACCAAATATACACAATTCACCCTAAAACCTGTACATAACTCATACATATAAACAAATTGCTAGTTTTGGAAGTCATAACATATATATATATATATGGTTTTGCTTTAAACATTCATTATATTCATCATTATATTTAGTTTGATGTTTTCTACCTAGTTTTCTATCTGTTGAACATTGAATGCAGATCGCTATGCCGCCTATATGTTCATGGTTATATTGTTAATCCTAATATAATAGTTCATTATTCATTTATATTTTTATTTTTAGTTCACTATTCATTTTTTTTATATTCATAATTTGTCATTCTCCAAAGTAATATTTGGATGTGTCCTTTATTTATCTAAGTGCCATACCAATTATTGGCATTAGTTTATAGATTAGTAAATAGCTATGGACTTCATGATTCCTAATATCCAAGAGCCAAATACTATAGACTGCATAAATGGACTAGATAATCTATAGTATATGTGGTTTATTGTATATAGCTATAGTGTGCAATGATGACTTCATAGTTACTAGTAACTTAACTAGTTGTATAGTAAAGTATATTGATATATTGATCGATGGAAAATGACTTTAAAACATAGAATGGTTAGCTTTAAATATTATGTACACATATATTTGTTTTGACTACAGATGTATTCATATGTGTAACTAGATCACCAAGCTTCATAGAGATTAAGACACATAATTTCACACAAATATAAATGACACCACCTACCTTCCCTTTCTCTTCTGCTCCTTTTCATCAAGCACTACCTTCTCTTATCCACTTTGTACTCTCCTCTACTCTACTATCTCCTCATACTCTTTTATGTTTCACTTCACTCCTTTATTTTCTCCTTTGTATGATTATGGTGCTTTCTTTAAAGTTGCCTTCTTTTTTTATTATTATTTTATTCCATGATTTTTTTATTTTTATGTTATTTTTTTTTGCTTTTTTCTCTAATTATATAATTTCCATAATATTCACTCTTTTTTAAAATTTATAACATAATACCATTATTTGTTTTATGTATTTTATTTTTTAAGTATAACAAAATACAATGGATTTATTTATTACCAACATAGAAATGATAACAACATCATGATTTTAATAGTAATCAGACTAATACATATAAAATATATTATATTATTTTAATTTGAAATGGTAAATTAGATGTCTATTAAATCAATCAAAATATAATAATATACATTTAACCTTATACATAATATCCCATCGCAATCACACATGATTTATTTCCACATAAAAGTATTAAATTAAACTAACACACACATATGCAATTTTTTAAATACAGATATCATAAAGAACATACTAATGCTAATAATTCAATTAGTGTATATAACATGTATGATCTAATGTGGTGTGTGAAATATTTTAGTCATTCCTTTATCATCCCCCAACACCTCCATCTATGCCACCCTCTCTGATGATGCTCTCCCTCTATCATGTTTTGAGGGATGACTCTCTCCTGCATCTAACTCATGACAAGAAGGTAGTTAGTCTATAACATCATGACATATACATCATAAAATACTACTAAAATAACAAATCAACATGATCACATTATAAATAATATACAATTCAACTAACTCATAGCAATGTCATCTTGATGTTAAAGCAGCATACAACTATTCCATAATATCATATGGCTTATAGCTTAATCTAATAATAATCAAATCAAATTACCAAATTATAAATATCTAGGGATAATCAAGTAAGTTTACTTAGCAAGGAAATCAATATTTAACATGTTATATCTTTATGAAAATAGATAATCTATTAGCTTTTGGATACACATAAAAGTGGGAAACATATTTTACTATTCAGATTTGTCCACCCATGTTGCACATGCTAGAGGGACCGAGGATAAACTGGAACACTTGAAAAATTCCCTCGTCATGATCTACTATCCCCTTCATGATAAGGGAGGTGAATTTCTCCTTATATTATCTTATTTTTTAGTCTTTTGTCTTATGTTTAGTGGAGGGTACTTTTTATCTTTATCTTTACTCCCTCCCAATGGAAATTAATTTGTCTCTTTTCTTATTGACTTCAAGTGGAGGAAGGTGCATTTTTGGGTGGATTATTATGTTTGGAGTATTGTGTCTTGTTTCATATATAAGGTTTTGATTTGCTTTGTAAAATTTAGTGTCTTGTATGCATTTGCCTTCAAGTAAGGTTTGTAAGGAGTTATAACGAGTTTGTATTGGAGAATTTTGTAAGGAGTGGTGTTGTGAGGAATAGATGAAGTGTAATTTATGATTTGATCTTAAAGTTTATGGTTTTCCATTACGATTTAGATGTGATTGTTTTAATCATTCCTTTGAGATAACATCAAGTGGGATCAATGCTTTGTTGAATCCATCATTTGGTATCAGAGTAAGTTTGAGTCTTGTGGAAAGTTTTGTTGCAGGTGTGAGAGATGGAAATAATGGAAAGAAGATAATGAGTATGAGGATTGATACTTATATGATTAGGGATATGTGTGATCTACAAAGGTAAGTGGCATAGCTAAGTACAATTATCACCAATAATTTAAGAAGGTAACTATAATATGACATTGATTCATAAATAATTCATGAAGAAGAATTCTAGCAAGAACCAATATTAATAGAGGAGAGAATGATTATAGCCTTAGAGGGAAGAAATCAAGGAGTCATTATTAAATTTATTGACTATAGGAGAAACTTACAACCAAAAGAGATAATATATTGGTTCAATAGCGTGGAGAATTTCTTTGAATGGAAAATGATGAAAAAAGAGAAGAAGGTAAAATTTACATGCACCAATTTAAAATTGCATGTAATGATTTGGTGGGAAAACCTATAGAAAGAAAGGAAAATTAAGAAAAAATAGAATATAAACACATGGATCAAGATACATAAGATATTGAGGGAGAAATTCCTTCCTATATATTATGCACAAACCCTCTACAGAAGGTTTCATAACTTAAGGTAAAAGGAGAAGAGTGTATAATAGTACACTGGTGAATTTTACAAGATATCCATATGAGTGGAACATGATGAGACACAAAAAAAATGGATATAATCTATGTGAATGTGTTGACATTTTCCATTCAAGAGGAATTGAGCATGCATGAAATACATTGCATGAAAGAGGCTTATCAATTAGACTTAAAAGTAGAATAGAATCAATGTAGGCAAGATTTTAGAAGAATATTTGGTCCAAGAAGAGGTAAATACCCTCCAATAAGATAAATAGGTAGTTTCAATGTCACTAGAGGTATATTTAATTATACAAGAGGAAAATCATCACATGGTTTAGAAAGGAGATAATTTAACAAACAAGGCTTCCAATATCATCAAAGAGGAAGAGGGTTTCAAAGAGGATGAGGTTATGGTGGTGATATAGGATGATTTAAAAACCAACCTATATCTATAATTTGTTATAAATGTGGAGAAGAAGGATAGAGAGCAAACAAGTGTCCTCACTATCATGAAAAAGCAAAGAGGTAAGATATCATCCTATAGTAAACTTGGTTGAAGTTGAGATAGAAGATCAAGATACTTAAGCTATAGCATTAGATGTTGGATAAAATATTATGATAATGAGGACAATATGATGAGAATGATAATATGATGATGAGTACAATATGACCTGAGAAAATAACTGGGGTAAAACAAAAAGGGTGGTGATATATGGTTGTGAACAAACATTTTCTGAACAAGGTACACTTTAAGAGAAAAGTATGTAAAGTTATTATTGATGGTGCTAACTATGAGAACATGGTGTCTAAGGAAATGGTAGAGAATCTAGGATTTTAATGTATAAAACATACAAATCCCTATAGGACTTCATGGTTTAAAAATGGAAATGAAGTTAATACAGACAAGAGGTGTTTGATTAAGTTGTCTAGTGGAAAAATTTATAAATATGTATTATTGTGTGATGTTTATACCAATGGATGCATGCCATATATTATTGGGAATACTATAGAAATATGACATTAAATTAATGCATGATGGATCAAATAATGCCTAAACATTTATGAATGATGGCACAAAGGTATTATTTCTACCTCTTAAGGAAGAGGACAAGCATAAAACATTTTGTCTACAAAATAGTTTGTTAGTGACATGAATGTGGTAGGTTTTCGTTATACCTTAATATAAAATAATGAACACAAAAAAGTGGTGCATATTATCGAATAAGTAGTATAAGTATTAGAAGCATATGTATATGGAGAACCTGATGGTTTCCTGCCAAAGAGAGACATTCAACATCACATTGATTTTCTTATAATATTATCTCTACCTAATCAAGACACGTATAGGATGAGCCCATCAGAGCATACAAAGTTGAAAAATTATGTTACTAAGTTGCTAAGAAAGGGTGTAGTAAGGGAGAGCATGAGTCGAAGTGCAACACCAGCATTGCTGAATCCAAATAAATATAGAGGATGGAAGATGTATGTGGATAGTAAAGAAATAAATAAGACTACCATTATAAGTATTAGAAGCATATATATATGGAGAACCTGATGGTTTCTTGCCAAAGAGAGACATTCAACATCACAGTGATTTTATTATAATATTATCTCTACCTAATCAAGAAACATATAGGATGAGCCCATCAGAGCATACAAAGTTGAAAAATTATGTTACTAAGTTGGTAAGAAAGGGTGTAGTAAGGGAGAGCATGAGTCGATGTGCAACACTAGCATTGTTGAATCCAAATAAATATAGAGGATGGAAGATGTATGTGGATATTAAATAAATAAATAAGATTACCATAATGTATAGATTTCCTATACCTCATTTGGATGACATGACGGATGTTCTTGCAAGTGTAAACTATTTTACAAATATTGATCTAAGGAGTGGCTACTACTAGATATAAATTCATGAAGGAGATAAATGGAAGATAACGTTATAGGCTAGATATGGCCTATATGAGTGGTTGGTGATGCCATTTGGGTTATCTAATGCACTAAGTACATTCATGAGGATGATGAACACAGTATTACAGGATTAAATTTGTAAGTATTTGGTGTTTTATTTTGATATTAAGTAAGACTAAAGAAGATCATTTGAAGCAATAGGGATGGTGTTATAATTGTTTAGAAGGGAGAAAATATTTTCCAATTTGAAGAAGTGTAGGTTTATGCAAGATAGTTTGGTATTCATGGGATTTGTAGTTTTAGCATATGGTGTCAAAATGGATGAAGAAAAGGTGAAGGCAATTGTTGAATGACCTATTCCAAAGAGAATTACAAAGGTAAGAAGTTTTATTAGCTTGGAAACTTTTTACAAGAAGTAGATTAATATTTTTAGTAGTATTGTTGCACCAATAATAGATTGTATGAAATGAAAAGAATTTGTGTGGACTAAAGAAGCAACATAAAGTTTTAAGTTGTTGAAAAATAAGATTACAGAAAATCCTATTATACCATTATTATATTTTGAATAGTGTTTGAAGTGGAATGTTATGCAAGTCATATGTAGGAATTAGTGATATGTTAAGCCAAGAGGAGAGGCCAATAGCATATTTTAATGAGAAGTTGAATGAGGTAATAAATAATTACTATACATATGATGTTGTTTTTTATGCCATTGTACAAGCATTGAGACATTGGAGGCATTACCTGGTGCCTAAGGAGTTTATCCTCTATAATGATCATGAGGCTTTGGAATATGTGAATACTCAAAATAATTTTAATACCATGCATGCAAAGTGGGTGTCTTTATTTCAGGGATATAGTTTTGAGTTGAAGCATAAATTAGATAAGAAAAATTAGGTAGTTGATGCTTTGAGAAAAAGAGTGGGGTTGATAAATACTGTAGATGAAATTTGAGATCTATGGATTAAATCTAGCTAATTTAAACCACTCAAATCTTAAACCACTAAGTAAAGTTTTAATCCACTAAAATTAAGTGCAATTAGATGAACAAGCTATTCAATAATACACTTAGATTCTAAATCTAAATGCTTTAAACCAAGATCAAATGGAATGAAAACATAGAGATTAGGATGATTGAGTACCTTGATTCATATTCTGGACATTATGATGGCATGATGAGGATGCTTGACGATTGATTCAATGAAGGATTGGATTGACATGGAATTTTTTATGATTTTTCTAGATGGCTCCAATGGAGGAGAAGAGTGGTTTAAATATAAAGGAGAGGGAAATATCTATGGTGGAGATTCAAAGTTGGATGAGGGAGATAAATGGATGAGGATTATCCAAGGAATTTAAAATTCCTTAGAAGCCTCTATATTTAGAGGCTTTTAGAGAGGAGGGGTTATAATAGAGAGGATTATAGAATGCTTCAATCCTAGAATCCTCTTAGGGATTAATTAAGCTTAGGATAGGGGATTAAATAGGGATTAAGTGGGTAATTAGGGACTAGGGTTATAGGAGAGATGAGGCATAGGCTATTAGGTGGGCCATTGGAAATTTAAAATTCCCAAATAAGAGGTATGTGGGATTAGGATAGGATATTGGGGATTTTAGGATAATTAATCGATTGATGGGGATGGATAAGGTTAGTGAATGAATAATATTGAAGGGGGATATTAGATAAATGGATAGGATTAGGATAAATAAGTAGGATTAAATAAGATGAATGAAATTAGTGTCAACTAATAAGATTATTAGTGACATTAAATTAAGTGAGCATATTTAGGTGCATAAAAATACTATGGTGAGTGTAATAATTAGATTTGAGTTTATTAAGTAGTTATATGATATTGATCAATATTTTGGAAAGATAGTTGAGTAGCGCAAGAATTAATTAACAGTATATGCTAGTAATTTTCAAGATGATTATGCTATTCATGATGGTTATCTCTTCAAGGGAAGATAATTATGTGTTCTAGTTGGGTCTTTGAGAGATAACATTATAAGAGATTTGCATAGTGGTGGTTTAGCTGGACATTTTGGTAAGGATAAGACAAAAACATTGGTGGAGAATTATTTTTAGTGAAATATAAAAATGGATGTCACAAGATATGTTTTAAGATGAAGGATTTTTTAGGTGGCTAAAGGACATGAACAAAATAGAAGATTGTACATACCATTTTTAGTTCCAAGAGAATTATGGAAAATTTTGAGTATGGATTTTGTGTTGGGATTACCAAACACATAGAGAGGTAATGACTTGATCTTTGTTCTTGCATATAGATTTTATAAGATGGTTCATTTAATTTCATGTAGGAAAACCAATGATGTCACTATAGTTGCACCATTGTTCTTTAGAGATGTTATCAGATTGCATGGTATTCCAAAACCAATTACATTAGATAGGGATACTAAGTTTCTAAGTCATTTTTGGAGAACTTTGTGGAAGAATTTAGGTAAAAAAAACTACAATTCTATTGTTCATATCAACAGCTAATTTCTTAAATGTGACAAAACTATTACGTAGAATTATAATGCTATAGATATTTAATAAACAACACAAACTAATTTGAAACTTGATAAATTTACAAATATGTTAAAAGAAGAAAGTATCAAATAAATACAAATTAGTTTTAAAATCATAATACAAGACTATGAATGAGAATAGATAATAGGTTGTGTGACTATGTTGACTGATTATGGATATCAAAAAAAGTTTTGGAGATCTCTAGATAAAAGCACTAAATCTAGATAATGGCATGGTGTGCTAGTGTCCTGAGGGGGCCCAACATCTTGTATGTGTTAGGTCTATAGAACTATTTGACATGTTCACATTCACTATGTGTTTTGTTTACATGTGTGAGAGCCTTTGAAATGTCATAAAAACCACTATGTATCTTTATCTCAATAGGCCAAGAGGGAAAATAAAATCATGAAATAAAAATGGGTTAGTGATTAAATTTTTACTTGACCCAATCCTCATTGATAAGAAGAGTGTGCTTAAGAATTCAAGATGCATTTTAATCCATCATTTCATACCCAAAGTAGTGATGTAGTTAAAAATCCATGTATGATCTCTAATAGATTATTTTGTTGCAAAAGATGAACCAACTACTTTAGATAGAATAAGGCTCATTTTCAGTGTAAAACTATCACAAAATTGGTGAAAAATTGGTGCAAAAAATATTAAGATCTGATTCTAGTGTATACATCATGGATAATGACATGAATTTACATTCCATCTATGGAACTAATACAAATCCTGAGTAAGGACATAGTCATATGTTGACCACATGCTGCAAATTTTATATATGGTGTATATGGATTAGAAAATTGGTTAATGTTAAGTGATTTTTTTAAACAAAACATTATGAAAACCAAGGAACACATATCAAACATGATTTCCCCATTTGTAGTTAAATATAAGATAGACCTAAGTATATTTATGAAACTTTGACTAGATACTTATTCAAAACTATTTTGAACTGATCAAGATTTAAGGATTTATCAAAATGACCTTTTTCTATTTGTTGGGACAATAATACATAATTTTACACATGGTCAACCTACACCCTTTTGTAAATAGATTGATACTATCCAAAATTTATTTATAGGTGATTTTGGGTATGGACTATGATCCACTGTGTAAACCTTAAAAAATTATATCTGTGTACTAGACTCTTGAATCTTACTCTTTAATAAAATAAAATATGTATACCCCCTCTTTTGAGGTGAGTTTTGAAGCCTAAATAATAACTCACCTGAAAATAAAAAGTTATGAAAAAGATGTAAATATTAATAGTAATGATGACATGAAAAACATGACGTCATCATATAGAAATTGATAAAAATAGTATAATGAGATGCATGCATAAAAAAACATACATGTGACATTGTCAAGATAGATAATATTAATTTGAAACATAGATAAGTGATCATAATTGAGTCTTTAAAACTAAATAAAATTACTTGGGAGGGATGCATGATATCCATCATGGCACGGAAGATTTGAGCAAAGTATGAAAACAAGTGTCATGGCCATGACAAACACATAAAAATAGTAAATGCAAAGCACACAAATAAAATAAGAGAAGGAAAATGGGACACATACAAAGGATAAGTTCAAATTTCACTCACATTCATGGAAACATACAATGAAGGATTTGATCCACACACAAGGACATATTCAGATGTCCACAAGCCAAAACAAAAAATACACACAAGACATGAAACATGAAAAGAATGAATGAATACATGTAATTGATTAACATATGTAATTTGTAACACTATTATATTTTAAAAATTATGTTTCCATTAAGATTTCAATGAGCAAGTGAGAAATATCAATGGATTTTATGAAATATAATAAGTAGAGATGAACAAGAAGGGATATCTAATGAATGATGTAACTTATGGATGAGATTCTCCTAATGATCCTATTGATTTATAGATAAGCTATAAAAGGATTTTGTCTTGTTTGTATCTAATAAATGAAACCATGTGCTCATTGGGACATGATCAATGAAATAAAATAAAGGTTCAAGGTGCTACTATCTGAGTAGGGTACTATTATTAATGTGTAAATTTTTGAGTTTGTAGTAGTAACACATCCTATAATTATGTTTATAGATGGAAACTTTTATGATATGAATTCACTCATGTATACTTGTGAACTATATATGATATGAAACTAGCTAGAAATAATTACATAATAACTATGCACAAATTAACTATTGTAAAATAAACTACAAAAATCATGCATAGGTCCTAATTTTTGGAATTTATTAGAGTATTTGATTTTTTTGTATATATGAGCTAAACAATAAATAGTGAGAAATAAATAGCCAATGAGTCATAAAAGGGACTCATAATCAATGGGTCTTGTGTTTAGGATAGGAATGATGACCTTTCATGAATGGAAAGTGTTATATTGTTGTGACTAAATTGAGCTAAATTCTAAATTTGAATATCAATTTCCTTATGTAATATAAGAAGCATTGTCATAACTATGATCTATAGTATATTGTGCATGCTATATATCAAGATGAACTTTAGGGATTTTTAGAACCCATCGTGGGGTGAGTATACAAGGGAAAGTGATGTTGATCTAAAAATCAATCCTGCCTCGACAAAGATAAATCACACTAGACCTTTTGCTTGTTAGTACATTTAGACAATCAGGGTCATGACCAATATAGATTTTCTAGACCTAAATAAAGGGTCTCTTACCACACAATATCACTAGATATATTTCCAAATCCTATATTTAAGGAACACCACATAATAACTATATCTGGGTCCTATGTTTTTTTTATCAAAGTAATGTAAATCAAACCTAGTAATCATCAAAGCATGTGGTATAAAATGGGGGTAATAAACATAAAAGTAAACATGCAAAGGAGAAATATAATCAAGTCAATATAGATATAATCCTAATTCATGGAAAGATAAACATATTCAAAAAACATTACGTATGCTAATTCTATCTACCAAAATAGAGGAGTAATAGGTAGAAATAATTACCTTGAAGATGTACGTGTGAAGGCTCAATCTCTCCCTTAGCCAATGGTGTTTTTCAAGAGGTTGTATCATTTTTAAGAATCAAAAAGATATAATAGATCTAATCTACATGAATTATCCTATGCATCCAATACTTTTCCACTAGATAAGATTCTTATTTTCAAATGTAAAATCCTAAGTAATGATTCATCAAGTAGAATGGTGGAATATTATATTGTAAAGAAGTGAAAATGAATGATTATCTCTATTTCTCTATAATGAAAATGGCAAAATGTATGTGTTTATAAGGTGGATCTAACCTTAAACCCTTTCTAAAGTTTTAGCCAATAGAGTCAGTCTAGTCAACCATATTCTTTAAAATCATTTAGGTGTCAGACTAGGTCAACTAGGGCCAACATAGTCCTATAACATACTTGTTTCTAAGAACAAGGTTGATCCATGCAACTTTGTTAAGTAAAATAATTAAAAGTAAATTTCTAAAACGAAATAATTAAAATAAATAAGTAATGTATGAGAACCTTGACTTATCTTTATCATTGGATGGTTGTCTATTATGTTTGTAGTTTTGATTGTGGAGGGAATAAAGATTGCTTTAGACAACCCCTAAGCATACAAAACTTAAAAAAGGAAAAGAAACAGTAATTTCAAGATAACCAAAATGTGTAGGCATGAGGTACTTGGAAATTTGGTAATCTAGGTTGATAAACACTAAGTTATGACCAAATAACCAAGCCAAAAAAATTAGATTAAATTGGGTAACCAAAAAGCCAAGACTATTAAATGACCAAGAAACTCAAACAAGTATACCTTAAGTAAGAAATGATATCAAACCAAATCAAACTAAGGACACAAGAAAAATTAAAATCTAACATCAATTTGAAAGCAATAAAAATCTTTAATTATACAAATATGGGTAAGAAATGGTAAAACAACATTAATGAGTGAGCAGTAACAATACTTAATCATCAATGGAAAAAATACATGAGAGGCAGAATAACATTGGTGAGAAGTAACAATCCAAGATCAATCAACAATAGAAAAAATATGGAAATAATATAAATGAACATAGTTGTCAAAAAAAAATTTAAAAAAAAAAAAGCATAAAAAAATAAATGACAATGAAAAAAATTCAAATAAAGCCAAGGTAATTTTTAAGAAATGTAAATCAATGGTGTAAAGAAAATGATTCATAGTCACTCAATCATATTATTTTTTTTTAAAGATAGATAAAACCAAATAAAATTATTGCTAGAATGTTTTAAGATGTGAATAAGAGTAAATATATATGTTTGGAAACAAATTGAGAATCAAAATTTTCTTGCCAAGGGGAGAATTAAATGGGTGGTGGGGGAAATAAAGGAAAAATCAAGGTAAAGGGACTATTTATCAAAGTGAAGATACTTTAATTAAGTTTTTCAAGAAAGAGGACTTTTGATATTAACAACTCTAAAGAACTTCTCCTAACCACACAAATCTTAGATTATCAAATGAAGTATGAATGTCATCCCATGAAGGCTATATGCAATAAAATTAAAATGGACATACCATCCCACAACGTGTTCCCCATTTATCATAACCCATTATAGAGTCATTGGTCTATTTCAAATATTAGGTACTTATGTGAGAAAGTAGGTAACATTATATATTTTTAATTTTACTATCCCAATCTCTGGCCTACTGCACCCCAATGGACCTTGACTCTATCATGAGGCCAACTATAGAGTTTGAGCTTCGATTAAGAATAGGAGATGTTGGATTTTTTATATTTATTATGCATTTTTATCATTGCATTCTGTTTTAAATGATTTGGATTTTAAGTTTTGATGTGTTTTTCTATTCTTCCTCCCTATGGATTTAGAGAACTAAAAATGGGTGCTAAAGATGACTATCATTTGAAAACTTTGGAATTACTAGCTAAAAATAGGACTTAGAGATCATGGGTCCTATCCATGGTATTAAAATTCAACTCATGAGATAAATAAATAAAAGGACCAAAGGAAGGAACTAATGTTTGTGTATAAGTTAGATGTATGTAGAGGGTGAGATCATTGGAGAAGTCATTCCAGAAGTGTTAGTAGAAATATGAAAATAAGGGAGATATTTAAGAAAATTATTTCTTCAAAAATTGTGCATTAGTGGGTTCTTTAAAAACATGGTCTTCATTAGTTTATAGATTATAAGTGCTAGGACCAAGTATATATTTCACTAAATATCGACCCCACCATTTTTGGGTTTTCCTTCTTTATCATGGGTGTAATATAATTTGAGGATGATATCACCAACATTAAATGTGAGGACTTTGACCTTTTTATTATGTTGGTTAGTGATGTGCGTCTTGTATTGATGGTTATGTTGAAGAGTGGCTAAATGGTGTTCACCAAGAAGGTCTAGGGCATGAAGGCAAACTTCACATAATTCTTCATTAAGAATAATACCATGAAAAGATATATGTAAATATGGGAGTTTGAATTATTATGGTAAGTTGGATTCAGAACCTTATAGTAGTGAGAATGGTGTTGACCCACTGGTAGTATATATGCTATTATAGTAGGCCCAAAGTGTGGGTTATAATTAAAAATCCCAATCAATGTGAGTTTCTTAGATGGTATTTTATAATATTTTATTCATAATTTTAATAGTGGCTTCAGCTTGGCCATTGCATTGAGGATGGTAAGGTGTGGATTTTTTTTGATAAATTTTAAATTTAACACAACTATTTCATGTCTTTGTTTTTAAAATTTCCATCATTATCATAAATAATAGTATAGGGAATTCCAAAGTGATAAATGATTTGGTTAAGGATAAATTTATAAATAGTGGTTCCTATGACATTAACAAGAGGCATGACTTCTACCCATTTATTAAAATAATTCAATAGCAATAATGATAAAAACATGACCATCTTGTGACAAAGGTAATTTGCCAATGATATCTAATCCCCATATGGAGGACAGCCAAGGAGACTCCACGGTTTGGAGCTCAACTGGTGGTGAATGGATTAAATCATCATAAAATTGGCAAAACTTACACTTTTTGGTAAAATTGATAGCATATTTATCTAAAGTATGCCAAAAGTATCCCATGTGTAAGCGCTTGTGTGTTTTATCATGGCTACTACAAATGCCTCCATATGCTTATTTGAGGAGAGGAGGAACCTCTTCTTGAATCATATAATGGAGTAGGATACCTTTTGCATTACAAAAATAAAGGGTGTTATATAGAAAAACATTTAAAGGCTTTTTTTACATATTCTAGTCTTTTCACAAGAATTTAAGGCTGGAGGATACATTTGATGTTCAATGAATTGGATTATTTTTTTTTGACCTTGATCTTTGTTAAATAGGGATAGCATCAATATGATAAATGAGCAAATCATTTGGTTGGATAGAAGAGAGTGATTTTATTATTTGGATAAGAAATTGGGAGTCATTAAGTACTTGATGATAATTAAATAGAGATGTTGAAGAAGCAAGAGAATCACCAATGGAATTTTGATCTCTTGTAATTGGCTAAATGGTAAAATAAGAAAAATATTTGGTAAGTGTGGTTGTCATTTGATGATAGGTAACTAGATTTTCATTTTTACATTGATAATCACCATTAACCTAGTAGTAGATAAGTTGTGAGTCACCCAAAGCATGTAGATATGGGATATCCAAGTTAAGTGTTGCTTTCATACCTAAGATGAGATATTCATATTTGGACATGTTATTAACAACAAAAAAATTTAACTTAAATGCTAGAGACATGATCTTACTATGTGGTTTTGTTAGAATACAACCTGACCCAACTCCTTGGAAGCATTTAGCACCATTAAATTGGATGGTCCAAATGTCTTTGTATAAATCAATGGTAAATTTAGGGAGATCTTTGATAACTACTTTATATTTATTAATATTATGAATGATATTCAAATCTTCTTGATTCTTTTCTTGTAAATCAATGGTGAAATTATGGAAATAATTTTTAAGGGAGATAAGCTAGTTATGACCTTCAATATAAATAATGTTGTCATTGGGGAGATTATATTAAAGGTGACTTGTATCTAATATGGGTGTCGCTCCAAGTTGCTTGTTGATAAATTATCTTTTGATAGATTTTTGTGTAATAATTTGAAGGTCAACCTCCATTAAGAGGACCGTCCATTTTCCAATTCTATATCCGTGTAAGAATGATTTGAAGAAGAAATGATGAAGTAGACCAGAGTAAACATTGACATAAATGGTTTGATAAATTATATAGTGATAAATATTTTTATATATGAAGTGCATAAAAAGGCATTCACTTTCTAATTTAGTATAACATTTTCGTAGTCAATGAAGCCTCGACTAATATAATAAATAGTGTATTCTCTACCAGTAACATATTTTTGGGCAAGAATTGCCCTAATTGATATGGGGGTATAAGAGGTGTATAAGATTAAATGATGGTCATTGAAAGGTGGTTCAAGGGTGGGAGGAAGGGTTGAAATTTCATTTGTGTTGAGATCCACACTAGTAATGAAATTATTAAAACAGGGAGATTTTTGTTTAAAATTTCCAAGCTTATGATGTTGCCATGGAAGTTGATGTTCTCTAACATGGAGTAACTCAAGTATGGATTCATCACTAGATAAAGCAGGTAAGGTTCTATATTATTCCTCATATACTTTAAGATCAATGATTTTATTACCATGGCAATAATATTTAGAATGTATATGTCATACATCATTGGCTTTAACATTAAAAGTAATTAATTTTGGGTGTCGGTGGAATTATTAGTTGAGGTTTATTGGAGTCAACCAGATTGGTAGTAGGTGTGTTAGGTTGTGTCTTAGATGGATATTTGGTTGAAGTTAGGTGGGTAGCCTCAATGGTATTTATGAAATAATAAAATTTGGTAGGTTGGTTGGTGATATATAAGGTATATATGATTCTAAAATTTATGAGATTTCTAGATTTGAGATTTTTTCAACTACCCAAGGGGTGTCTAGAAGAGGAGGGTCAATAGGAGGTACATGACCTTCAAGTTTTGATTCACTATAAATTTATATATGAATGAAATTGACATCATAGTAGAAGGCATGTATTTTAGATGATATTTTTTGATATTTTTATATGTCCAAGTCTCGTGATTGAGCTTCATCCATAATATAGTTGTCATTATAAATGTGGAAAACAGTGCATGCATTTGTATGTAATGGATAATTAGAAGTGGATGTACTTATATCACTAAATATTTGGGGTAAAATTATTAAATGCTCTTGAATAATTTGTCCACTCTATATTCATTACATGTGAAGTCATCTTCTCTATAAGAATATTTATGTGCATTACATGGAGAGGGAAGTTTAGTGATCTCATTGACTAGAGTGATGGTATGATCACATGGTAAAAAAGGATGAAGCACTCCAAGACATAAGGCGGTAAATTAGTAGTATTAATTTTTTTTTAAAATTTATTTGGATCATCATCATCAAAATTGAAAAGAGTGACCTGCAAATATGGATTTGTGTTAATGAATTCAAGTAGAGGTACACTGTTAATTCTTAGAATAGTTGGAATCTGATACTAAGATTTGGGGTTGGGTATTTTAATAATCAGTGGATTAGGATTAGATTCATGTTTGTAATTTTTTACATTATGGATAATTTTGATACATTGACAACCTGAAGAGGCAATATCACTCATGTGATGTCTCTATGGATGACCTAGAAGTATATTGTAGGATAACGGTAAGTCAAGGACCATGAGCTTGGTATGTATGGTCTTGGGTCCAATAGAGATGAGGATTAAAATACAACCAAGTTTTTTCCAATTTGTTTTATCAAATCCTCAACATGTGAGATGAGTTTGCTTAAGTTGATCTTTGGTATACCCAATTTGTTGAATTAACCAAAGGGAAGTAACATTAATTCTTGGCTCTTCATCCACTAAGACTTTTCAAATAAGGGTGGTATCATTATAACCTAGCATGAATACCTTATTTTATTGGACTATTATATGTTTTTGATTAATTAACATGGCAAACCAGGGGCCAAACCCTATACAGTCAAAAAAGACAGGAAGGCTGGCAAACAAAAGATGCCAGCACTGAAGCAACGGTACAGCTAAGAAATAAAGTCAAAAGAAAAACAAAACACTGGAAAGATTAGAGTTAGAAAGGATGAAACTACATAACTATAGAATTAAAAAGATCCTTAAGATTCTCATTGTCCACATTGTCAGCATTCCCTGGATTACCCACTGCTTCCAACATAGTCATATTCAACATAATGTTATTTCGAAGGCCTTTGGCGAAGACCTTTTCCAAATTTTGAATGCAGACATTCAAGGCCCCAATATCTATTTTCCAATAATTCTCATTCTCTAAACCCTCACCAACTTCTTCTAAATGCATCTTCTCCTTATTATTAGCAATTCCCCTAGAATTAACACCCTACTCTTCAGTGACCTTAAAAACTTGAGAACCCTATTTCCCACCAGTGTCCTCCAAAATTTCTTGAATATCTAGCTCTTCATACCCTAATTACCACCTTGAGCTTCAAACAAGTAAAAATCCCTTGGTTCTATTTGCACTGAATGTAGATGTGAAGGCTAATTTTACAAAATGGCCTGCCGCGGTGACGTCTACTTTCATGCTTGAAAATAATTCCCCCTTGGTTTTCATGATGTGACTCTCACACCTCCACCTCATGATACAAGTAATTAACCATGAAAATCAACGAAGTACTAAGTTTATCATTTTCCATGATCCGCAATGGCCTTCTCCATGTGGACCACCTTTGAAAGCTATCTTCATCATCAATGTGCATCATTCATGCTCCGTCATCTCCTTCTGAATGATCTCTCTAATGTTTGGGGGTATATGAGCCCCTTCTCACCATACCATCCATCCTAAGAATTGTTGACCAAGTTTGGCACAAGCATCAACGACCCTGTTACCTTCTCCGTAGGTGTGGGTAATCTCAACTTCAAAAAACTTTTGTAAATGAAACTGGATGTCTATAATGATGTCTTTTAGATGGATAACAATGTTAGATTCTTTATTAACGGCATCTATGACCAACTTATAATCTCCCTAAATATTCAAATTTTTAATTCATAGGGATATAGCTAACTTTAATCCCCAAAGTAAGGCCATAGCTTCAGCATAGTTATTGCTCTGGCAACCCATGCCACCAGCATAGACAATAGACATCCCTCCTTTTTCATTTCTTATTATTCCTCCTCTACTTGCTTTACCACTCAACTTGGATGCCCCATCAAAATTGAGTTTCATCCAATTGGGTTTAGGTGGTACCATTTAGTATGAAGTCTCTGAAGAATTTTGGAATTATCATGCCCAGGGATAAGGTTTAAAACCTTCCATTTGGCAGCAATTTGACTTTCAAATTTAGATAAAGGTTTCTCCACAACACTAGTATGAGCTATTGCAACACTTTCCAAGATGGTCCTAGAAAAGGAGTTACACACTTGAGTAGCATTTCTAGCAGTGTCCCTAAATATTCTATGATTTTGCTCTTTCCATAAAGTCCAGCTCAAGCATGGTAGAGCTTGCTTCCATAATTCCTTAATCCAAGGATGTGTGAAGGTTGAGTTCCAGCTGAGAATTACTTATTTAAGGTCAGAATTGCAAACCCATTCAATGCCAAAGTTGTTAAGTATCGTGCCCCATAAATCCCAGGTAAACTCATAGTGTATGAATATGTGTGAAACTGATTCCTCTCTAGAACCACACTGAAAACATTTGTTGACCAAAGTAAACCCCCTCTTTTGAAGGTTGTCATGAGTAAGGATTTTGTTATGGGTAGAAGCCCACCAAAACAAGTTAATCTTTGGAATGAGTTTATGATTCCAAACCTTTTTCCATACCTCCTTATTCTAAGCTTCAGGTGTAAGTAGATGATAGGCAAATTTGATAGAGAACGATCCATTCTTATCCAGCCACCAATATTATTCATCCTCTTGAGGGAAGAGTGGGATTCTGATCTCTTGAACACATTGCTAGATCTCCCAAATTCTTGGGATAAGCTCAGGCCTATGCACATAACAATCCAAAAGGTTTTTCCAGCCCCTTATCCCATTGTTATTTTCCATATAATCACTAACCCTATCACCAAAGAATTAAGTAGTCAGGTCTATAATTTCTCCATAGTTTACTTGGGAGATGAGAGGCTTGTCCCTTAACCAATTATCCTCCAAAAATTTAATCTGCCATCCATTTCCAAGCTTCCACCTAATTCCCTATTTGACAAGACTTCTACTTTTTAGCATTTTATTCCATATCATAGACCCCTAGGGTAATCCCGCCTGTTGAAGAAAGTTAGAATCATCATTTCTATGCATGTATTTGGCATACATTATTTCCCCCCACTCACTATTGTTGTGAATTAGATTCCAAATAACTTTTGAGAGGAGGGCTTTATTCATTTTCCTGATGGATCTTATATTAAGTCCACCATGAGATTTTGGGAGACACACTTTTTCCCATCTGACTAAAGAGATTCTCTATTTGTCTTCCACTCCCATTCATAAAAATTTACTTTGGATCTATTCTAGCTTTTTAGCAAAATATGTAGGAATTTTAAAAAGAGACATGAATTAAGTAGGAATACCTTGCAAGGATGCCCAAAGAAGTTGCAACTTACCCGCACTACTGAGTAGTTTCCCCTTCCACCCAAGAAGTTTCCTCTGTGTACATTCCACAATACCATTCCAAAAACTTGAAGATACCTCTTTGATCGAGAGTGGGAGACCTAGGTAGGTAGCTGGTAGGCCAGCTTAGCACAATCTAAGATATCAATGATTATATGTCTAAGTTCATTAGGAGTGTTGAAGAAGTACACATTGCTTTTTTGGAAATTTATTCTTTGTCCCAAGTCTCTGGCATAATCATTAAGTATATTCTTCCATATTCTAGCTTCGATCACCGATGATATGCCAAATAAGATGGTATCATCCACAAACTACTGTATAACCATAAGATGAAGGGAAGAGGTAGGTTTGATGCCTACTAGCTTTTTTGAAACTATATCAGCTTGTATGTATCTTCTCAGTGCTTTAGCCATAATGATGAATAGGTACGGGGAGAGAGGGTCTCCCTGATGAATTCCTCTCAAGGAGGAGAAAAACCTCTAGGAACACCATTAACTAGCACTGAGAATTTAACAGAAGAGACTGCATTCCATAATAAGCAAGACAATTTATCATTAAACCCAAATTTTCTAATCACTTGGAATAGGAAAGTCCATGAGACTCTATCATAAGCTTTGGATATATCAATCTTGAGGGCCATCCTAGGGATTCTACTCTTATTGATGGAGTGGATAGTCTCATGTGTGGTGATCACAGCATCAAGAATTTGTCTGCCCGGGATGAAACCTTTTTGAGCAAGAGAAATAATTTTTTCAAGCAAGGGTTGAATTCTCAAAACTAGCAGTTTAGTACATATCTTATACACAGTGTTGCATAAGCTAATGGGTCTGAAATCAACAAGGTGTAAAGGTTGAGATTTTTTAGGAACAAGTACAATTCAAAAGTTTTCTAGATCTGAAAAAATCACTAACTACAGCCATGAGGTCCACTCCAACATACTTTTATACTATTTGGCTATACTTTTGAGCTATTATTTTGTCGGTACTATGCTAAGTGATGTCATATTTATTTTAGATCATATCTAGTTGGCTATTATTGACATTGGACTAAATACTATAGTTGTAGTATATTTTCAAAATGTGTTTATTTGGTTATAACATTCATTTTATATACTTGTACTATTTAGTTTAGCTATATATATTATTATATTGTACATGTGATGTTGATCCCTATTTGTGGTTGTAGGTACATATAAAGGAGCTAGGCTGGTGGTGGACTCTAGCGGTTGGGGGATACAGAAAAAGGAAATGAGTAGTCAAATAACTAACACATGTAAAAAGTGGTATTATACATGAGTGTTAGTCACTATCCATCATTTTGTCCATTTTTTTATTCCATCACTTTTAATTGTATTTTGATCTTATTTTTATTTTCGATCGTCTTATTAGCTTTTGTTGAGTTTGTGCATTCCTTTATTATTTTCTCATTGATTGCTTGGAATTAGTCACTTGATCAAGTTTATTATCTGATTTTGTTGCTTTAACTATTTTTAGACTTTGTTGTTATTATCTAATTGTGTTATGTATAATCATTATCTTTTTTTGCTCATAGGTTGTCATTAGATTATATACAATTGTCCTCGTAATGTTGTTTGAATGCTTAATAAATGAGGTAGGCCCATTGAGTTATGGTCTTGAGAAACACAAGCCTGTACTTGTTGCCAAACCATAATCCTACCTTGAGATTTATAAAATCATTATAATCTCTTATTGCCTTAGGATGGATAGTAAAGGACTTTTTATTTTTCTTATAGCTTAAATGACTTAGGCATAGTGCTGGAAATGTTAATGTTTTATTTTATTATATTTAATTTAACCCTTTATAGGACCACAAATTGACATGGCATGGTATTAATTTTAAAAATAAATATTTGATTTGGTAAAATGATAATGTTTGTTAGGGTGTGTGGGGTTTTGACTCCCAAAGAAATATCTATCATAACCTAGTTTTTTTTGTCTTTGATTAAAATCATTTCAATTTTTTGAGTTGGGAACGTTTGAGGAGATGGGGCAAAGTTGCCAAGAATTTTCATTGAGAAGGTAACTAAGAATATTTTGGGGAAAATATGGAAGGAGAATTGGGAGAGAAGGAGAAATAATGGAGGATGGAGAAAGACTAGCTTGGGCCATGGCAATAAAAAGCTAGGCATGGTGCTTGGGGAGAAGATAAGGAGGTTTTATTGACAAATAAGCAAGTTCATAATTTTTTATCTTCCTATGGATAGCGAATCAAGTAAGTTTTGTATAAATTTATTTAGGGAAAAGGAATGAATGTTTTTATTTTTTTTCATCTGCAAACAATGAAATGTCTATTTACAGGCTCATAAAGAAGTCAATAGACTTCATGATGAGCATGCAAAGATTATATACTAGTCTAAAAGAGATAATTGATTTCATTTTATCATGGGTTGACTTAGTTTTGTTTTATTATTAAAATAATTTTTGGGTTTTTAAAATATAAAAAAGAAATTTTATTTCTAAAAACCCTATAGCTATTTTATTCATGATCTTGCTTGGTTGTAGTAAAATGATCAAATAAATAATTTTTCTACTTCCCCTCACCTAGTTATAGGGTTTGGGCTAGGGTTTAGTGACTTATTTATGCCTTATGGTTTTGGGCATTTCAACCTTGTAGAGGTAGATGCTTCATTTAACTGGATAGGTTTTTATCTTTCTTTACCTATTGAAGCAGCCAGTTAGAATTATATTTTGATATTTTTTTCACTTGAATACATTATTATTTTTATGATTGAGTTTTATTTATTTTCATAACATCTAGTTAGAATAGATTTCTAAGATTTTATTTATTGAATGAATTATTTTCTTGGCTAGGATTTCATTTTTCTTAGTACTAGTTTCAATAGTCAACTAAAATGGAGTTTTAACACTATTTTGTGATTAAAATAATTATTTTATGGCTAGGTTTTTATTCACCATTATCATAATGTTTCATAATACTTTATTTACCTGATAGAGTGGCTTGGATAACTATATTTTGGGTCTATTAGCTTTTGGTTTATCATTTTTGGGTATGGTTCATTTGTATTTTGGAGGTATAAAGATCGCCTAGTGTTATAAATTTCACAATAGGGTTATAGATATAATATTGAAATCCTTATGATATTATTTGATATTAGATTATAGTAGTAGTTTTATTGACCCAACCATATAAGGGTCAGGTAAAATGATTTCATCCTTTGTTGTGGGTGATGAACTGATTATACCTGAGTGATTTGAAAATGGGTAAGGTATTTAAATTTTTGGTGTTGTGTTTAATTGGTTTCAAATGTATTAATTATGTGAAGATTTATTATTTTATTATTGGTTGTAGAAGATGATTTTATAACATTTAATGTGGTGGTTTTTAATTGCAGTACATGTGGAACCTAGGATGAATGTTGACTAGGTTTAACTAAAATTGTAGTTGATACCTGTAAACCTTCGGAGGTAGAAAAAAAACATGCCAAATATTTGTATGTTTATAGGTTTTTATGTAATTGATATTTATGTTGTGGAATGATTGTTTGTTCATGAAACTGCTACAAATTTATTGGCATTTGCTATCCCTTATTGCTCACACTCTTATCCCAAAGACTTAAAAATTATACTCCACCTCCTAGCTAATGGTTGGGGGTGATAAGGGCCACTAATTTGGGGCTCATAGGAAGGGTTGGATCAAGATAGATGATGTAGATATGTTATATTTATTAGCTAAATATTGGTGTAATCAATTGGTTTATTGTATTATTTAATTTTTTTACCATTTCTTGTTGTATTATAGCATGTTTAGAAATGAACAATAACTACTTAGATTAATTTATAAGATAGAAACATGATAATTTTATACTATTGTTCATGTATTTGTTTTAGTACTATTATGTTGTTGATTAATTTATTTAGTTAGCTAAGTTGTAGATGAAAGGTTAATTGGTTACAAGTTGAGTTGTTTTTTACATTATAATGAATGTAGTTTCTATAGTGTTAATATTTCATTAGTGATTATCAGTTAACCATTTGATTTTATATTCCATGAACTAGTTCATAATACTTGAGTTATTACTTACATACAAGTATAGAATTTTCAACTATTGTAATTGCATGATAAATGGTTGCACTAGCATATTAAATTCAAGTTGTTACATATGAGTATTTATGAATTTTATACTACTAATATACAAACACTCTTCAACACAAATTTTGAGTTCTTTTTTAGTACTAAAAAAGCACTATGCATGAGAGTAAATTCTATAAATTATTCTTGTTTGAGATAATATTCTTGATCTTTTGGGGCACGTTACAATCATACACATAAAATTACAAATTAGTCACATCCTAATTAGTTAAATTATTTGAGTTTCATAAGTTGTTGAGTCTAATCTTCATCATTAACAGATTTTAAATCCTTATGATACACGATTATGTGACTCCACTTGTTGAATATGTTTACCTAAGTTAAAAGAATTAAGAATTATTATCTAAAGATTAAATTTGTTCCTAAAGTTAGATTATCTTGATTGGTATTCTGTTAGGATATATGCATGCAGAATTATATCCTCATGAATTGAAAAATTAGAGAAGCTATAAAATAAAAATAAATAAACTAATAAAACATAAGTAAACTATGCACAAAAGAAGACACCATTATAGTGTGGTTTACCAATTTGATTACATCCACAAAGAAATTGTCCAGCCTTATAATTGTAGTATTTACAAAGAGAATAAAAATCTCTACAATATCTCTCTATCTCCTTTCTTCACACACTCAATATTTCAACCAAGATTACAGCAAGACTTCTTTAAGTCTTCACACCTATTCACCTCTCTACAAAAATGCAACACAATGCATCAACTCTTCCTTTTCTTTTCTCTCTTACACTCTTCCCATTATAAAGGAGAGAACAAAAATATATATAATTTATAAGATGAGAGGGAAAAAATTATAATTAATGAGGAGAGAGAAAGAATTTTACTCCATATCCATGCAGGCCTAAAGGGATCAAAGTTGGCAAGCTTGACCCCTATGCAAGGGTTAAAATTAGATGGCATCTTCATGATGCCTATTGAATTCCTCCATGAGCCTCCAAAATGAGTAGGAATATCTTTTCCAATTTGTCCCCCACTTCAATCAGGAATAGTGACTTGATGCCCCACTATCCCATGTGCACACACATGCCTTCACAAGATTCCAATCACCTTTTGACTTATTCAAAAGGACTTCACATGCCAAATCGAGATACCCACTAAGTGTGTCACCCCTTTGTCATTTTCCACAAAGAGTGGAAGCATGTGATTTATTAAAGTCAAAATCCTTTTCTCTTAGTGGAGTGGGGTGACCCATTATCATCAAATGAGCTTTATCACATGTGGAATACTACATGGGCCATTCCACATCACCAACATCCATGTCACTTGCATAACACCTCATCATGCCACATCACCATGAATAGTAATTATAAATAGTACTCATTAATAATGATTTGTGAATAGTGACTTCACACTTAACAATTTTCCCACTTGAAATTAGTAATCACAACTTCCTGCTACTACATCCACTAAACCAATTTTTCATTCTAATCTTCTTCATCCATGAAGACTAATTAAAACTAAACATAAATTCAAATTCACTTTTACAACCAAAATTGTCATCATGCCCATAAGATTCTCATTGGTATGAATATTCTCTAGCTTTAGTTGTTCCTCCTCCAATACTATCTAAATGAAGTGATACCTCAATTGAATGTGTTTAGTCTTGGAGTGAAATGTTGAGTTCTTTGACAAATGAATGGCACTCTAACTATCAATGAAAATTATCCCTTTTCCTTTTTGGTAACCTAACTCCTCCATAAACCTATGTATCTATATCATCTCCTTGATTACTTCTATAGTAGCAACATACTTAGCCTCTATGGTAGAAAGTGCCACCACTTTCTGTAGAGGTGATATCCAACTCACTTCTATACTACCCATAGTGAAAACATATGTGGTGGTGCTTCTCCTACCATCCAAATTTCTTTCCATATCTGAATCAAAATATACCTATAGATTAACATTTGATCCACCATAACATAACACTACATTTATGGCCCCTATTATGTAACCAAGATTCTAATTCATTACCTGCTAGTGTTCATATCCTAGATTACTCAAGAATCTACTCACCACTCCCACTACATGGGCAATGTCTGGCCCTATACACACCATTTCATACATTAATTTGACAACCAATGATATATAAGGTGTCTTGGACATGTAATTCCTCTCTTATTCTATCTTAAGACATCACTCCTTTGTTAACTTGAAGTGGCCTGTCAAAGGTGTCCTAACTAATTTTGAATTATGCATTCCAAAAATTTCTTGATGTAATCTCCCTATGACAGTGTCAAACACCGTTTATATTTGTATCTAGCATTTATCATCCCAAATATCTCTTTAGTAGCACCTATCTCTTTCATGGCAAAAGAATCTCCCAAGTGTCTCTTGAGTATATTAATATCCTACATATAAGAACCTGCCACTAACATGTAATCCACACATAAAATAAGGATAATATAGATACCCATTTCAAATATATTAAAATATACACAATAGTTAGAATGACATATAGAATAGTCTTGATCCAACATAAAATTGTCAAACTTAATATACCATTGCCTTGGAGCTTGCTTAAGGCCATATAAGCTCTTCTTCAGTTTTCACACAAACTTATCCTTACCTTTGAATTCAAAATATTATGGCTACTCCATGTAAATCTCATCCTCCAATTCCCCATGAAGGAAATCAGTATTCACATCCAACTATTCTAAATGCAAGTCTTAAACTATAACTATACTCAAATAATGGAAGTCATTTTATTAACAGGAGAAAAGATTTCATCAAAATATATACCTTTATTTTTTGTAAACCCTTTCACCACCAATATGGCCTTGTGCTTATTTTTATAACCATCCCCCCTCTTAAAATTGTATACCCACTTATTTTGCAATGCCTTCTTGTCCTTTGGAATATTTACTAAATCCCATGTCTGGTTCATCATGAGAGAGTCATACTCATCATCCATAGCCTATTCCCACTTCTTCTTGGCATCAACTTGTACTACCTCTTTAAATCTCTCTAGATCACCACCATCAGTAATTAAAAGGATGAGAACACCTTTTAGGTGGTCTATTTACTCTAGTATATCTTCTCACAATAGGAGTTTGGCCTTCTATGTTTCCAACTGGTACCTTTGGGACATGTTCATTTTGAATGTCCTCCAACACTGTGTATTATTTCTTAGCTTCATCTTGCTTATTTTATAGTAGTTGTTCCATGCACATGACTTTATCATTGAAGATGGCATCTCTACTCCCAATTATTTTTTAATCTTCCTTATTCCATAATTGAAATCCAAAGTCATTAGTACCATATCCAATGAAAATATAATATAAGCAAAAGCTTCAAAACTAAAAACTTATAGAAAATAATAGTCGACCTTCTTACCACTCCATTATTCCTCTAGTATGCCACCATACAAGGTAGTTAAAGGTCCTCTATTTATCAAGTACATGGATGTATCAACAACATCCATCCAAAATTATAATGGCAACCTTACATACAACCTCATGCTCCTAGCATGTTTCATTATGTTTATATGTATTCTCTCTAACACACCATTATGTTATTGTGTTCTTGGAACCATATTATACCTATGGATTCCATTTAGTGAATAGTAATTATCAAAATCCTTACTGTAGTATTCTCCACCATTATCTGACCTGAGGTACTTGAGCCTTAAACTTATTTCATTCTCAACTATAACTCTCCATCTCTTAAAGGTGTCAAATACATAAGATTTATATTTAATGCAATAAACCTAAAATTTTATAGTTGCATCATCAATAAATGTGACATAATGCATTAAACCACCAAGTTAAGATACTTGAGTGGGTCCTCATACATCTATATGCACAAGCTCTAACTTCTTTATTTTCTTGGTTGGTCTAAATTTCAATCACACATGTTTCTATTTTCCATACATAAAGTGGTCACATAGGTCCAAGTCAATTTATTTGAGACATAGAAACCTCTCCTTTGAGTGAAGGATCTTTATTTCTTTCTCATTCATGTGGCCAAGTATTTAATGCCACAAAGTTGCATCTACACTTGAAGTAACTAAATGATAAGATGCATTAGTATTAATAGTACATAAATACAAAGTACACACTTTCTTACCTCTTTCCACCACTAGAGCACCCTTGGTAACCATCTATGAGTCACCAATAAAAGTGACCACACAACTGTCACTTCCTAACTATCTTAAAAAAATTAGATTCCTCTTCAAACTTAGAACATGCCTAACATCCTTAAGCAGCCAAGTTTTCCCATTCTAAAATTTAACATTAACATTGCATTTTATAATAATATTGTAAGGTTCATCATCACCAAGATAAACATGTCAAAAATTTCCTCGAATATAATCATTAAGATAATGTTTGTTAATATTAGAATGAAATGAAGCTCCTAAATCTAAAACCCAAGATTCATTAATTTTATCCAAATGAATAATTAAGGCATCTTGTAACAGATCACCTAATACATTTACCTTCTTGTTACCTTTGTGTTGGTCTTATCCTGATGTCATGTAAATAACCCAACATTCTTTCTTTGTATGACCTTTCCTTGATTTCCCATAGTTTCCTCTTCATCTATTCTTTGATCCTCCTCTATTATCCATGGATAATGCATTTCTTGATGTGGATGTCTCACCTATGCTTCTTCTCACATTTCCTCACTTAGGATTACACCCACCATATCCTCAAACTTCAGTTTTGCATTGTTGGAGAGAGAGTTACTTACTACCATGATCAAGCTATTCTAACTCTTAGGTAAAGAATACAAAATAAAAATATCCCTAATTTCATCATCAAAGTCAATATTAACACAATTTAATTGATTAGTAACTGTGTTAAATCCATTTAAACATTCTTATATTAAACCATTTTCATCCATTCTCATATTGAACAATTTCTTCATTAAGAAAAACTTATTAGAGGCAGAGGATTTTTTATACAACTTCCCTAATGCTTTCATGAGACTTTATGTAGTATTCTCTTGCGAAATGTTGAATGCAAATGTAGATGCAAGGCATAGATAGAAGGCACTAAGTGTTTTTCTATCCAGAAACTCCCAAATCTCATCTAACATTGTCATTCAATTCTTGGTTATACCTTCCAATGGAAAATAGAGGTCCTTATGAAATAGGTAGTACTTCATTTGCATCTTCTACAAACTAAATTTATGCCCATTGAATTTCTCCACCTTTGATTTTTCATCTGCCATAGCTCCCACTCAAGCTATATTCCTTAGCTTCTTACAACTTAATCCTCAACAACAAACAACCTTTCTCTGATACCACTTGTTAGGATACATGCATATGGAATTATATCCTCAAGAGTTACAAAATGAGAAAAGTTATAAAATAGAAATAAATCAAGTAAAAAAACATAATCAAGCCATGCACAAAATAAGACACCAATATAATGTGGCTCACCAATTTGACTACATATATGGAGAAATTATTCAGTATTATAATTGTAGCAATTAAAAAGAGAATACACCTCTCTAAAATCTCTCTCTATCTCCTTTCTTCACACATTCAAGCTTTCAACCAAGCTTGCAACAAGACTTCACTAATTATTCACACCTCTTCACCATTGTACAAGAATGAAACACAATGCATCAACTCTTTCTTTTCATTTCTCTCTTACACTCTTCCCAACTATAAAGGAGAGAATAAACATATATAAAATCTATAAGATGAGAGAGAGAAAATAAGAATTAATGAGGAGAGATAAATAATTATACCCCATATCCATGTAGGCATAAGGGAATCAAAGTTGACATTTTTATCCCATGTGTAAGGGTCAAAAGTGGATGAAATATTTATGATGCCTCTTGACTTCCTCCATGTGTCTCTAAAATGAGTGGGAATCTCTATTACAATTTATCCCCCACTTCAATCAAGAATAGTTGTTTGATGCCCCACTATCCCATGTGCACACACATGCCTTCTCAAGATTTAAATCACTTTTTGAATTTATTCAAAAGGACTTCACATGACAAATAAATATACCCACTAAGTGTGGTTTCCCTTTGTCATTTTCCACCAAAAGTGGAAGCATGTGATTTACTAAAGATAAGATCCTTGTTTCTTAGTGGACCAGGGTGACCCACTCTCATCACATGAGTTTTATCACATGTGGAATCCTACATGGGCCATTCCACATCACCAAAATCCATGTCGCTTGCATTCCACCTCATCATTCCACATCACCATGAATATTACTTGTGAATATTGCTCATGAATAGTGATTTGTGAATAGTGACTTCACACTTAACATATTCTACTTGTCAAAGAAAGGATGTAAAATACATTGAAACATTGTTAGTTTGAATAATTATTTTTATATGATGAAATTAATTTCTTGAGATTATATATAAGAGAGAGGATCATTTTAAATGATGAAAGTCACTTATTGTAAACTGTTGTATTAAGAATCAATGAAGCAATGCTAAATCTTAGAATGACATTAGAGTGTCAATATACACTCAAGCAATTTTTAGTTTATATTGATTAGATACTTTGGCTTCATAAATTTTAACTATTAAATTTGTATAGTATTCTTATCCTTCAAATAACATAGATGAGCATGATAACGTAAATTATCATCTCATAAAAACTAGAATCATGCTTGGGCCTAACTAGTAATGAACTTTTTGGTGTCTTAAATGGCACTTGTTATTAATTACTGACTTTCTAAGTTGCTAGTGTAAATAGCTTCATGTTTCTAAAGGAAAAATAATGAAATCTAAGGTGACACACAAAAAAATTATAAACCATATAAAATATGATTGAGTGACATATGTTTCTTATGTCAAGGATCAGTTGAAAAATTATTAACACCTAAGAGATATAAGTATCTAAGTGACTAATTATGAAATGGTCTAGTAAGAATAAGTAACCACTATAATCAAAACTCAAATAGTCATTTACGACCTTGATGAAAATTATAACCATTTAATTTGATTTTGAAAACTTATTATTATGTGTTGAACAAAAACATGTATTACGATGATCCTCATAACTACAAATCATGGTATAATGATCTAATTAGGGATGATATTATAATGGGATCTTAATTTATATGTAAATTATTAAATGTAAATCCCTATTAAAATTTCATGGATTTATAAGTGTTTTCTTAAGCTATTAAACTTTTTTAGACTAAGTCATTAATTAGGTTAGTTAAAGCAATATGTTTTCTTATTTATAAACTTTGATGTAAAATAAGATATTATTTGAATAAGAAATGAACTCCTATTAGTATGATACTTCCATAATAATCCAAGGAGAGAATGATCTATCTTGACCTATACCTAGACTTACGTAGATGCAAGTCTCTTAGATAGGTTAAGGACACCTAGGTGGTACTATTGGGAAGGTGTCTTCCCTCGTACAGTTCAAAGCTTATTGCTATGGTTAGCATATTGATACACCTCAAACTGCCTAAAGATTACCTAGGGAAATAAAAATCCTCATAGAATCTTCTAAGGGTAGTTACCCTAGATAAGGGTTGCATGTACATAATTATGTATATGGAGAATGTGGTAGGTCATGCGAAACCAAGTTACATAAAGTAATCTCAATTCCCTAATTTTGTTGTGAACTCTAAAAGAAGGGATGTTCAATTTTTTTATTTTTATTTTTTGGGGAGGGGTCATTTCACTTGGTATCAGACCTTATGCTCTTGAATTTTTGGATGAGGTTATCAACTATTGCCATTTATCTAGGGTGAGCTTGTCTCACTCTACAATTATTTAACATTGTGCTTGCTAGAATACAATGTTAAATTGCCATCAGATGGGCACCTCTTTGATTCTAAGTGAAGATGTAGAAAGGCATCAACTTCTTATAGAGATTTTGGGGATTCTTTAAAATTTCTTATCAATAATATTCTTTTCCTCTTTAGCCTTGGTGCAATCTACCTTTTTACAAAGTAAGTTTGTGTTAGCATGAGATTTACATTGACCACATAATGACCTATATGGGCAAGTCAATAGGGGTCTATATGATTGAAAGTTCACTCTTGGGAATGAGAATGAGTGGTTGACATCTTTGAATGATTTTACAAGCATGTTATCACAATATGATTGGAACATTAAGTCTTTAAAAGGACTAATGGTGTGCTTAGGCCTGGGGAGGGCTAATAAAGTTAAAGACAACTAATTTCACAAGGTAAGATGATAAGTATAATAACCCTCTCTCTAAAAGAGAACTTAAAAATGTTTTACTTTCATGGGAAAATTTTCTAAGGAAAATTACCAAGAATTAAATCACTAATTTAAATGGATTGGCTAGAGATCTTGAAATTATAGATCAAGTAATTAAATATATTTTTTAATTCAAGTCATGACAAGGGATCAAATTAAATTGTTATGACATTTAATATGTCAAAAATATTATATTGAATAAATAAATGTCATAATCATGGTATGCATTACACCAACCAAAATTTACTCACCTCAAGAATGGCATAAAGGTAGTATGACCAATGATTATATGTAGGAGATTACCAAATAAGCCTTGCTAAGAAATATTGGAATTTATAGAATTATTATATAAATTATATTATGAATATAAATTATTGTAAAGTTTAATTAGTTATTGAATTTATCCATTTATATGCATAACATTCATATGAATGATGACTCAAGTTGATTAAGATATCTCAATTATGTGTAAGTTGTTAATGATTAAGCAAGGCTATTGCAAGGAAAATTTTACCTTAGAAGGTGTGAAAGTAGACCTTGGTGAGGAAATTTAAAAAATTTGCATGTAAATAATCATTTATGATGGAAGTCATATGTCCCTGCATGTCTTATGTGTCACTATAAGTGACTGGTATAGTTAAGCAAACTTTAAGAGTAATATGTTAATGCTTGGGAAGCACTATTTGGGTCAAGGAAGTGAACTTACAAACATGACCAAGAAGGTTTTTATGGCTAAAATTTGATATTTTATTGATAGAAACATGTTGGACATTTGATGTCATCTGGGATGACATATGAATTAATGAAATTTTTTGACCGTATGCTCCACCTATAATTATGATTAAATGTTTTAATCCTAAAATACCCTTGTCAATAAATTATAAAGATACCTAAATAAAGAATGCATAATTTAATATATGTGATTTATTCCTTGTGTAAAACTATTGTATGATTATGTAAACCCCTATATTTTGGTGATTAAATTAAACCATGTAATCTTAGAACTTCTCTGTGAAACATGAATGTAGTTAAATATGTGGACTTCCATATTTTCTCCCTAATATCATCATTTTTGTATGAGAATTATATATATATTATTTTATGTTTTTAACTATGAAACATGTGAATGATGATAAATTACTTATGTATGGTAACTAACACTTCTAAAATTAACCCTACTAATTGAAATTGCCAATTTATAGTGTTGTATTGTATTGTGTAACCATTGCATCCTTACACTAGCCATGAGTACCGATGTAAGTGTTAGGTTGAGTGTGAGAAAGTAATATATCTACATTGATTTAAGACTAGGTATGGGTTAGGAAGTAGAGCATTTTTAGGTTGAAAATCTATTTTTCCCCTTTGTACAAAGTAGTTACGTGATTCATTTGGGTGTGTGCACCATGTGTGCCACCAGATGGCCATGGGATATTCTTGCATAATGCTCACCTTGTGGATCATGTATTCCTTTACCCACCTCTTAGATGTTGTTTTAAAAATAACCCTTGTGAAATTCCATTGATATATCCTTATAAATTCCTAATTTGACATGTAAGTTATATTTTTATGCAAAAATAGCAAGGTTGAACTTGTAGAAATTCAGTCACATATTGGCTCATAATTGAAAGCATGTTATGAATAAGGAAATGATTGTTTTGATTTGTTTAACAAGTATGACTATAATGTATTCCTATTCTTGAAAGGATTAATATAAAGCCTTGAATTAGTGGTTTTGAAAAATCTTAGGTATCCACTTAAATTGAAAAAGTGGAAAAGTTAGGTAAATACCTCAGATGGCAGGTAGATGATGGTGGGATTAGGATCCTTCAAAACCATCACATGAGCTCAAAAATAATTGATAACATGTTGTAAGCCTTGGGGGTTTCATGTGAATGTCTAAAATCAATTCTCTAGTGTTTAGTGTGGTTGATGTGGGATGTTGTACTAACCCATGAATGATAATTATTGAATGAAAAGTAACCATAAAAGTATGGGTTACTATTTTCTATTGGCATCCTTTGACAAATTTCCTTAAGGTTATGTATGCAGCATAATACTTACAGTGGAAGATTCTACTTTTAACCTATAAATCTGGTTGTAACTTGGATGGATTGGACTATTCCAGACTACTAGCTTGAATCAAACAATAAATACATAGTGAAATAATAACTGTGATCCCTTCTTAGAAGTGTAGATAAAACTCTTGTTAGCGAGTGGGTTATGGTAAGTCTAAAATACCACAATCAAAACATTATATTCCTTGTAGGTTTTAAATTACACACCCATACAGGTTGATGGAAATGGTTATTTTTAAGAGTGTTATGAAGAAACTATTAGTTTTTCCAATGCATTCTGCAAGGTAAGAGTAGGTTTAAGTTGGCAAGCCTATTGCAAAAGTGGTTAATAAATTTTCAATTTTAAAAAAATGACTTTATGAGTCATAAAAATATAAATTTTATACCTAATCTTAAATATTTTTAGAATCTTGTGCTGAAAAAGGGTGTATACAACACCCCATTTTGTTCATTTTGGTGTTATAAAGGGAAACTTGAGATGAATAGACACTTCTTGTTGGCCTAACATGCAGCTTGGTGTTGTTGAGTTTCTAGTAAGGTACTTGAAATTTCAGCAAGGTAAGGCTTAACATTTCCATTATGGATTATTGTTATACCCTCACTCCATGCCTAGAGGTAAATAGGTAGTAATTTTCCCATGTTGTTATTGCTAGGCTATGTAAGTATGTAGTAGGCATGACACTATTTTTTTTATAATTGATTAAATTTACCAATTTTTTGCTTTGTTGATGAATATTTAATTATTAGTCTTTCTGAGTGTAAAATGTTTTATGAAAGGAATGTTGTTACTTCTTTGCCTAGTCTAAAAAAGGATATCGCCAACTTTATGCCAAGATCTCTAGAATATCAACATGTAAAGGCTAAATAGTGCCATCTTGGGATTTTTTATACCCACATGACATACCAAGAGATAATTGGGTAGTAGATTCACTTGATTTTATTTTAGTACTGCCCAAACTCCATAGTTAACATGACACTATCTTAGTGGTAAACAATAAAACAACCAAGGTTGGTCACTTTATTTATAGAATTTTACTAATGATGTTGTTTTTGTTAAAAATCTCATGAGTTTGTTGTTGGAAAAACAATTTTTTCTTCATGTAAGACCATAGAAGAGTTCAATCAAGTTTGGTAAAATCTCCATGTTGACTTCTTATTTTAATGGCCCATTCAACATTGTGGATAAAATTAGACATGTTTCCTACCGAATGGATTTACTTCATTCTCTATCAAGAATTTATGACGTGTTTTTTATTTCATTTTTAGGTAAATATATGTCTGATCCATCTATTATGTTAGATTAGAAAAATTTGTAGGTTATAGAAGAGGAAAATATGTAGCTAGACCCAATGAAAATCTTGAGCAATCATAACATTAAATTAAGAAATAGAGAAATCCATGAGGTCTTAATTCAATGGGACCCTTTAAGTACTAAGACTGCCACTTGGGAGGATATACAACTATGTAAATAGTACTATGCCTAGTTATTTTGATCTATAAATAGGATAGCTCCTCTTTAAGGGGAGAAGGATGTTGTAACGCAACCTGCATACCTTATTTTCCTATATTGTGATATGTTTCTAGCATGTTTTTATTTTTTTTGGCTATAATTTTGAGTTATTATTATTTTGGTACTATGCTAAGTGATGTCATAATCTATTTCAAATCATATCTAGTTGGATATTATTATTATTATTGGACTAAATACTAAAACTATAGTTTATTTTAAAAATGTGTTTTTTTGTTACAGCATTCAGTTTTTGTACTTGTACTATTTATTTTAGATATATATATATTATTATATTATATAGATGATATTGATGCATTTTTTTGGGTGTAGGTATAGGTACATGAGCTAGACTAGTGGTGGATTCTAGAGGTTAAGGGATATGGTACAAAGGTAATGAGTAGTCAAGTAACTAACATAGATAAAAAAGGGTGTTATACATGAGCCATTAGTCAATATGAAATTTTTTATTCATTTTATTATCCTATCAATTTTAATCATATTTTGCTCTTATTCTTGTTTATGATCATATTCTTGACTTCTATTGAGTTTGTGCATTCCTTTATTGTTTTATCATTGACCGCTTGGCATTAGTTGCTTGATCGAGTTTGGTATATGATTTTGTTACTTTAGATGTTGCTAGACTTTGTTATTATTATCTCATTATGTTGTGCATGATCATTATCTTTGTTTTATCATTGTAAATCATTGGATTATAATAAATTATTCTCGTAATGATGTTTAAATGCTTAATAAATGAGGCAGGCGCATTGAGTTATGATCTTGAGCAACACAACCTTGCACTTCTTACCAAACCATAATCTTGCCTTGACATTTAAAAAATAATTTAAATATGGTATTGCCTTGGATTACATAGTAAATTACTTTTTTTTCTGTCTTATAACATAGATTACTAAGGCATAGTGGTGGAAATGTTAATGTTTTGTTTTATTATGTTTACTTTAACCCATGATAGGGCCACAAATTGACTTGGCATGGTATTAATATTCAAATAAATTTTTTGATTTAGTTAAATGATAATGTTTGGTAGGGGCATGGGGTTTTTATACCTAACCAAATAGTTATCATAACCTAATTTTTTTAATCTTTAAGTAAAATCATTTCTTTTTTTGAATTGGCCACATTTGAGGAGATGGGGTGCAACTACCAAGATTTTTGGCTAAAGTAGTTGAGGACATTTAGGGGAAAATATGGAAGGATATTTGGGAGAGAATGAGAAATAATAGAGGGAGGAAGACCAGATTGGGCCATGACTACAAAAAGTTGGGTATGGTAATTGGGGAGAACACAAGGGGTTTTTGCTAAAAAGTAACCAAGTTCATAATTTTTTTCTTCACCTATAGACAATGAATCAAGTAAGTATTTTATAAATTTATTTGGAGAAAAATAATGAATTTTTTTATTTATTTTTCATCTACAAATAAGGAAAATATTTCTTTTAGGCTCATAAAGAAGTCAATAGACTTCTTGATGAACCTGCAAAGGTTCTATACTATTCTAACATAGATGCTTAGCTTTCATTTTATCATGGGTTGACTTAGTTTTGTTTTCTAGTTAAAATATTTTTTGGGTTTTTTAAATATGAAAATAAAATTATATTTTTAAAAACATTATAGTTATTTTATTCATGTTCTTGCTAAGTTGTAGTAAAATGACCAGATAAATATTTATTTTACTTCCTTTTGTTTGGTTGTAGGGTTTAGTGAATTATTTATACATTTTGGTTCTAGTTATTTCAACCACGTATAGGAGGATGCCTCATTTAGATGGTTGGGTTTTTATCTTTATTTACATGTTGAAGCAACTAGTTAGAATGGCATTTTCAGATTATTTTGCTTGAATAAATTATTTTTTTATGGCTGGGTTTTATTTATTTTCAGAACATCCACTTAGAATGGATTTTTGAGATTTTATTTCTTGAATGAATTATTTTCTTGCCTAGGCTTTCATTTTTCTTATTATTAGTTTGAATAGCCAGCTAAAATGTCATTTTAAGAAAATTTGATAATTAAAATAATTATTTTATGGTTGGGTTTTTATTCACTATCATCAAAACATTTCATAATATTTTATTTTCCTGACAAAGTGGTTGGGCTAAGTGTATTTATGATTTTATTAGCTTTTGTTTTGTCATTTTTAGGTATGGTTCATTTGCATTTTGGAGGTATAAAGATTACCTAGAGTTATGAGTTTCAAAATAGGGTTATCGACATAATATTAGAATCCTTGTGATATTATTTGATATTAAATTACATCAATACTTTTATTGACCCAACCATATAAGGGTCAAGTAAAATGATTTCATCACCTATTATGGGTAATGAAATGATTAGACATGAGTGGTTGACAAATGGGCAAGATATTAAATTTTTTGGTGTGAGTTTATCTAGTTTCAAATGTTTTCATTATGTGAATATTTATTATTTTATTATTGTTTGCAGTAGATGAGTTGATAACATTTAAAATAATATATTTTAACTGTGATACACCTATAACCTAGGATGAAGGTTCACTAGGTTCAACTAAATTTGTAGTTGATACCTATAAACCTTCAGAAGTAAAACAAAATGTGCCAAATCCTTGTATGTTTATTGGTTTTTGTGTACTTAATCATTCTATTATGGAATAATTATTTATTGAATGAACTACTCCAAATTTAGTGATGACTCTTATCTTTTATTGCACACACTCTTATCCCAAATAATTGAAAACAAGACTCCACCTCCCAGATGATGGTTGGGTGTGGTAAGGTCCACGGATTGGGGGGATCATAGGATGGGTTAGGTTGGGATAGATCATACAAAGAAGGTATATTAATCAGTTGAATATTGGTGCAATCAAATGGTTTATTATATTATTTAATTATTATACCAATTTTTGTTGTATTATAACATGTTTAGAAATGAAAAATAACCACTTGGATTGGTGTATGAGATAGAAACATGATAATTTTATAATATTGTTCATGTATTTATTTTAGTATTATTATATTGTTGATTAAGTGAATCAATTGGTTAATTTGAGTGGATGGTTGTATAACTCCAAGTGGATGAAATCTTAACTACTTACAACTTGATTTGTTATTTGCATTCTAATAAATGTAGTTTTTATAGTGTTAATAGTTTATTAGTGATTATTAGTTAAAATTTTGATTTTATATTTCATAAACTAGTTCATAAGACCGAGTTATTGCTTACGTACAAGTTTAGAATTTGTAAGAGATATAATTGTATGATAAATGGTTGCACTTGCATACTAAATTCAAGTTGTTACATATGAGTAATTATGAATTTTATACAGTAGTAATAGTACTCTTAAAACACAAATTCTGAGTCCTTTTCGAATTCCAAAAAGGCACTATGCATGAGAGTAAATTCTAGCAATTAAAATCACTCTATGGCATGTTAAGAAATTTTTGTTTGAGCCGATGTTCTTGATCCTTTGGGTCATGTTACAACCATACAAATAAAATTACAAATTAGTAATATCCTAATTAGTTAAAGTATTTGAGTTTCATAAGTTATTGAGTTTAATCTTCATCATTTCAAGACTTTAAATCCTTATGAGATACAAATGTGTGACTCCACTTTCTAAATATGTTTACCCAAGTTCAAAGAATTAATAATTTTCATCTGAAGATTAAATTAGTTCCTAAAGTTAGATTATCTTGATTTGTATTCTACTTATCAAATCAAGGATGTAAGAATACATTTAAATATTGTTAGTTTGCATAATTATTTTTATATGAGAAAATTAAGTTCTTGAGCTTATAAATAGGAGAGAGAATCATTTTAATTATCAAAATTCACTTAATGTAAATTGATGTTATTAAGAATAAATGAAGCAAAGTTAGATCTTAGAATGGCATTAGAGTGTCAATATACACTCAAGTTATTTTCATCTTATATTGATTAGATACTTTTGCTTCATAAAATATAACTATTCAATTTGTATGGTATTGTGATCCTTCAAAAAACATAGATGAGTATGATCAATTAAATCATCATCTCAGAGAAACTAGAATCATGCTTGGACCTAACTGGTAACAAATATTTTAGTGTCTTAAATGGCGCTTATTAATAGTTACCTAATGTTTAAGTTGCTAATATAAATATCTTGATGTTCCTAAAGGAACACATCATGAAAACTAAGGTTAAACACAATACAATTATAAATCATATAAACTATGATTGAGTGACATAATTTTCTTATGTCAAGGACTAGTTGACGAGTAATTAACACATGAGAGATAAAATTATTTAAGTGACTAAATATAGGATGGTCTAGTAAGAATATTTAACCACTATAATTAAAAGTGTAATAGTCACTTATGACCTTGATAAAAATTATAAACATTCAATTTGATTTCGGTAACTTATTGTTATGTTTTGAACAAAGGCATGTGGTACATTAATTCCTAGAACTATAGATCATGGTATAATGTTCTAATTAGGGATAGTACTATAATGGGATATTTGTTTACATTGAACTTATTAAATGCATATTACTATTACAATTTTATGGATTTATAACTATATTATTAAACTTTTTTAGACTATGTCATTGTTAAAGTTGTTAGAGAAAAATGTTTTCTTCTTTATGAACCTTGACATAATAAAAGATATTATATGAATAAGACATGAACTCATGTTGGTATTATACTTCCTTAATACTCCAAGGGGTGGATAATATACCCCGACATATGCTTAGACTTACGTAGATGTAAGTCTCTTAGATAGGATAAAGACACCTAGGTGGTCTTATTGGGAAGATTTTTGCCTCACTATAGTTCAAAGCTTATCACTATGGTTCACATATCGATACACCCTGAACTACATGAAGATTCCCTAGGGTAATAATCTTCTCTATATAATATTCTAGGGGTAATTACCCTAGCTAAGTGTTACATGTACTTAATTGTGGTTGTGGGGATTGTGATAGGTCACACAAAACCCAATTACATATAATAATTCTAATTTCCTAATTTTACTATGAACTCTAAAAGAAGGGACACTCAGTTTGTTTTAAAGTCATTTCAAGTATTAATTACAATTTTAATGAAAATAAGTTTATTATTGGATTGAAAAATAACTTCATCATTAATCATATCTTATTCAAAGAATTCTATTGAAGGTTTGGAAAAAGTATAAATAGTTTCAATAGTATGTACTTCTATCGGTGTGGGATATTGAAGTGGTTGTTCCACTTCAAAGGAAAATGGCTCTTCAATGTCTTGCAATTGTTGCATCAAGACTTTGTGGTGATATGGATAAGTATGAACTAACTCCATGAGGGGTATTTTACAAGGCATGGAGATGAGATCTAGGAAATTCAAATGATATTTAGAAGATGAAGAACCAACATGAGGTTTGGAGGGTAAATTGTTTTTAGTAGGAAGAAAGGTAGTTTGAGGCACTAGTTGTGGAAGTGTTTCCTTATTTTTATCAAAAGGTATGGTAGTGGTAGTGGTGTCTTTGATATTTTGTTCATCAAGTGATGTTTTTTGGGTTTAGTGATGGGATCTTTGTGGGTGGGTTTACGTTAATAATTGACCTTAGCTACATTCACATATTGAGAATTAGTATAATATTCATTATAGCCTGCATCAATTGCACATATATCTTCATTTGAATGTTATGGGTTGGAAGTATAAAATGCTTTTGGATGTTTATATGGGGAAGGTTTAATAACTTATTTCTTTTGATCATCATTAACATAATCATGATGACATATTTTGATCATAGCATCATGATTGAATGTTTCTCCTAACATGAAAGAAATAACAAGTTTGGCAAGTCCACAACATGTTTCATGGGAATGATCCACATCAGCATGAAACTAATAAAATTTGTTAGTGTCATACTACGTAGATGGATTACTGGTGTAAGTAAAAGGTATAAAATATGAATTGGTCTATGGTAAGCCTACTGTAATGACCCTAAGCTTGGAGATTCCTACTCTCCAGTTATTAAAATAGACTGAAATTGAGGAAAATGGCCCTATGCAGGTCATACTTGTTGAACTCTTAGAAGTTCAAGAAAAAAAGGATGCAACACGTGATTCATTAATTAAGCATCATAAATGATTAAAAATTGCTTTGATAAAAAGACATCAAATCTCCATTTTGAAGTAGGCTCAATTGTTTTGAAATGGGATGCAAGAGTTGCCAAGCCAGGTCAACACACTAAATTTGTAGCATTGTGGACTAGCCCTTATAAGATTCATTCCTGTAAATAGAAAAATTCATTTGAGCTCAAAACAATAAAGGTGAACTTGAAGAGATTCTTGTGAATGGGATTTACATGAAACATTTTAGTTAAGCTATGTCTCTAATGTATTATAGTTAGATACTTTCCCTTTCCTTGTTGCTTTATTTTCCTATTTTTCTTTCCTGCTCTTTCTTTTAAATAAGTGTTCTTTGAACATGTGGGTACAACTCAGAGCCTTTTTCAAAATTTCTAAAACTCTCAACACATTAAATGTCTCTCAAATCTCCAACATCCCCCAAAGTACCTTACGCAACCATTTTATGACGTGTCTGACTCGCTATCCCAACCAGATTCAATAATATTTGCTAACGATCATCCAGTTTTAATGCCATTTTTGAGACTTGATGGGTCAATAAATACCCCATAACAAGAGTTAAAGCTTAACAGTGTCTCAAACATTCCTTTGTCTGCTATAAAATCCCTATTACTTGCATTTTTAGTTCATAGCAAACCTGCTTAGTGAAAGTGCCTTCCCTATTGCAAAGCTCCATACTTGTTACCACAGTTCATTATTTCCAAGTATAGATATAGATATGGAGGGAGCATAGTCTTCGTAATATGGGTATTGGTTTTATGAATCCATTGATAAGCTTCTCACAAGGAAATCATATGCTTCGACCCCTGCACAACCCTTAAAGACATATCTGCGGACTAGAGTTTCTGAAGTTGGTTATGCAAATGACCCAACAAAAGTGAAAGATTTTGCAGATGGAATTATGGACCCAATCCTTCAAAATTCTAGCAAATCTCTAAGAGAAGGGGCACATCAAAGATGTCTTTAGAGGGCCAAGGCTGGATAATACAAAATATTTGCAATGAGGATATGGACTTCCCAACTAGCACAATTCATTGTCCCAGGTGTGCATCCATGCCCTGACTTGGTTGAAATATGCGTTGAATTATTTCATGCACCCTCAAATACCATACAATAGGGTTCATTCATGGTACAAATTACACCAAAGGCCATCAAGGACATGTTGGCCCTATATCATGACAAGATAGCCACATTTCCCACCATTGCCAAGATGCAAAAAATGTGGGCAAACATCAATAATCAATTGAGGTTTTTGAAATCAGAACTGCAATTAGGGGAAGATGATATCATTGTGCCACAACTACCGATAACAAGAGCACAATTTGCACAAGATATTCAAGAGGCACTATCTATGATGGCATTCATTTTTAGAATGAAAGATCATATAACTGTCTATGAAAAACAAATGGCCATTCTCTTCAGATTGAAAACTGTTGACAAGTCTTAGGAGTATCGACTAGATTTCTCTAAGCAGATTGCATACTCAATGGTTGATTAGCTCACCCATTTCAAATCTATAAGGGTTTTCAGGTATTCCTCTTATCTGTTTCACTTCATGTTGTATCAAAATTCTAGCATCTTTTCCCAATACATGCATCTAAATACATATGACCCAATGTTCAGTCTACAGAGGACCATTCATGTGTCCGCATGGACACATATCTTGTCAAAAACTAGTGACCCATATGAATTTTGGGAACTTTTTGTTGCCCCTGCCTTTTGTCATCTAAGCCTAGAGCTGGTTGAAAATAGATTGACTCCAATTTTCTCAGGCCTTATGACAAATTGTACTATTCCTTGTGATTACTTTTTTGGATCCCATCATACTATTATTAGAGTCCATGGTTTTAGTGGAGAACCAGTGTTGCTACCTAAGATTTTGACCCTTAGGTTAGTATTCTTAGAGGTCACTAGGCAAGTGTCTATGGTGGATAATGACTATGGCATTGGGAAGAAAAAGAGGAAAATATATGATGTTCCATGGGTAACAAACAACATGGCCCTAGAGGTCAGAGATGTTGAGCATGTGTTGCTGAGAAAGTTAGCTTTCATGGGATTCTTTCAAATTAAAGATAAATGGGGATATGACCCAAGTATTTTCATAACCACATTGGTCAAGAATAACAAGGTCACTACTAGAATTGTGCATGAGGGCTGTCCCTTTTGGGAAAATAGAAGAAACCCTCAGGAAGATATTCCTGATTTATTTGTAGAATTGACAGATTTGCCCTCAGAGGAGGCCAAGCCATGGGAAACCTTTTATGATAAGAAAAAGTATTTTGACCCTAAAATCAAAATGACTTATGGTCTAAGAAGGGCATTGAAGAATAAAGACTGAAAACTTGAGAAAATAGAAGCCTATTGGAAGTATAGGCAGGATATTTGTGAGACTACTCACTCTTTTGTTAATGTGGATTCAGATGAGAAATGGTAAGAAATATAGGATGAATGTCATCTGTCTCTTATTTCTAGCCCTGATACAAGCAAACTATAGAACATAGGGTGGAGAGTCAGAAGCTAGAGCAGAATCTACTCATACGGTGCAGGCCCCTAGACAAACCTCATCTATAGGCACTGTAACTGTCTGGCCCTAATCTCTCAGTGCCATTGAAAAACAAAAGAGTGTGGTATCTTCACCACCCCAAGCTTCTCCATGAGTGTCAACCTTTGGGTTTCTCAATTTTGTACATTCACCACTAGCAGTAGTGGTAAATGTTGAAGAGAAGAAAGCATAGCCAAAAGAAGAAACTCCAAGGAAACATAAGAGGCTGAAGCTTCAGCCTAATTCAGAGGAAGAGATAGAAATCTCATAGAACCAACCACTGAGTACATCGGTTGCTCCTCAGGTAAGTGTTCTTTCTCCTTCCTCTTCTCAGTCTCTCTCTTCTTTTATAGGGGTGATAATCCCAATTGGCCAAATAATATCCCCTGCCACCTCTGCTATGCCCATTTCTCATTTTGCCCCACCTATTCATACTCAGGCCACATTATTGCCTCATTTTTTCCCCTCTATCCCAAAGAGAGTATCTCCTCAAATTCACCCTAGCCAACATTTGGCTATTCCTTATGGCTTGCCATAGGGTTATCCTTTTGCGGGTGGGCACATTACCTCTCTTTCTACCTTCCAAACTCAATCAGATACTGCTAAGAAGGCTAGAGAATCCTGAATGGATAAAAAGAGGATGAAAGATAATAAATCCCTGGCTACACCACATATGAGGTCACAATTTGACCCAATTCAATAGCATCTAACAGTGACCCATTTGTCACCTAATGTAGTCAAGCCAAATGAGCAGATGCAACCTGAAGATCATACCATAAATGTAGTGGCTATAGATATGTCACTTTTCAGACCACAAGATAGGGTTGAGCTGCTAAATGAATCCACTTCTATAGTAGCTAATGATTATTTGAAAGTATCAAAGAAGCTATAGAAGGTGTAGGCTGATTTAGCTTGAAAGAAAGCAAACTGTAGTAGTTTGACTATAGAAATCAAAATTAAGAATAATGAAATAGAGAGTCTCAACAAACAGTTGCAAGATACTGTTTCTTTTCAGACTCACCAGGCTATTCAGGCCCAAAATTATTCTTTGAAAGAAGAGCTAAGATAGGAGAAAGATGCATTGATAGCCTTAAGGAGGGAAAAGGCAACATTATAGGAAAAATGTGAAGAAAACCTGTAATAGGCCACTCAATTCTAGTAGAAGCTACTGAATGAGTAGAACAACACAGTTGCCGTATAAGCCCAACTTCAAGATGAGCAACGAATAATAGAACAATTGACACTTGAGTTGGCTAATAGGCCAAAGAATGTAGGAGTTCTAAATCTAGTTATGGAGCTTTATGTATCAATATGGAAAAGAATCTCTGAGGAGATTACTCAGCTCAGACCCTCTCTAACCTTTCTACTAAATGCATAGAAATTGTGCAAAAAAGTGGAGACTTTAGTTGAAGACACTCTATCCACTATCTCTTTGAGAGTGCTTGATTCTCAAATGTTGCTACAAAATCTATATGATGCAACTAATGGAATGTTATCTGTAGCAGGGATTAGTGACAGAATGATCACTGTGAAAAAGGTGAACGAAGTTCTCAGTTGTAATTCCACTACAATTAATTGCAAAGAGCTACTAGATGTGGTAAAAGAGGGAATCAAAGACATGAAGCAACATATTGAAGATATGGTGCAATTGGGTCTTCCCTCCCCTTTTCTTGATAGCAACATGGTGTTGATGGTTGAAGAGATTAAACTTTTTTTGTTAGCCAAGCAATGTGATCAGTCAATTTTCTAGGGTTTAACAAATGATTCATTAGTACCATAAGTGGAAGTTGTCTTGATTCCTATGTCCCAGCTTGAATTTCAATTAAAGGCTACAGTTCATATTTTGTAGAGTTTTTCACACAAAGATATCATCAACCTTGATTTAGCCTTCCATGAATTACAAAATAAGCAGGGATTATCTGATACTGAGTGGTCTATTTATCAGACAGACTTACTGAAGTTGTGATTTTTGTCACATTTTTTATACATTCTTTGGATTATTTTTGAGCAGGCTGAAAATTCCTCGGGGTTACCAAGAACTGTAGATTAAAATAGTCTACATTTTTATTTTTTGATTTTTAGTTGTGCGCTCCAAGTTTTGTCCCTGCATGTTTTAGTTTTGAGGTAGTGAAGTTTGACACAGAGTGCGAGTGCGAGTTTCATTTTTGCCTAAAATTTGTCTAAGTATCAAATCTCAATGGAAGCTGCCAAGTGTCATCAACCAGGACACATTTTAAAATTTTTATAAGTTATGTAAAATGTGCCATGTGTCCCTTTATAATCCAGTGGAACACGACAAGTGTTGGCATCCATTTTCAAGTTTTTTATGAGTTTTGAAAGCTTCTTTTGATAAGCTTTTCTCAGTGTGTGTGGAGGGTACCAAGTGGAAACTGTGGAAGGTTTCAATATGTTTTACTAAATTTTAATGGAATCCACCACGTGTCCCTAGATAAATGCAGTGAAAGCCGCCAAGTGTCAACATCCACAGTTTCTTCATTTTGTTTCATTGATTGAGTAGATATTATGGTGGGCCCTATGTTTTGTTTCTAAAGTAAGTGGAAGTTGCCAAGTGTCATTGTCCATGTGAATCTGAAATGAGTCTCGAATGTTTTTATAGTATAGCTAAAGTGTAGTAGAGATTGCCACATGTCACCTTTCGCAAGATTTTCAAAAAGTGTCTAAAAGCTTCTAAAGAAAGTGGAGACCACCACGTGTCCCTTGTGTTGACCAATTTTTGCCCATAGGCAAAATTTTAGTCACCTTCTTCCCCTACTGTTTAATGCCAGTCATATTCAGGTTGCACGAGTTCAATAAATTTGATTCACAGCTTGGTTCAATCTTTTGGTTCAACTAGTTGGTTTATCAGCATTGGTTTTATCTTCTTCAAGGTCCAACAGCCTTGTTTCAGCTTAGTTCAACACTTCGGTCAGTGGCTTGGTTCTTTGGTTTGGCATCTAGTTCATTGTTTCGGCCTAGTTCAAGTTCATGTTCATGCCCTTACATAAGATAGGGGCTTCACTTCAAACATTCACAAAAAGGGCCAGGCCAGGTCACATCATTGAACAAATGCAAAGGTTAGGTGTGTTAAAACAAAGGAAAAGGCAAGCCACTTAAAAGCTAGCTAAGGACTGATGACATCCCCGAGGACGTCAAACTTTGACAAATGAAATGGCTGTTGTTTTTTAAAAAGCAAAAAAGAAAGTGATAACAAACCAGGAGCTAAGAAGGTACTGACTTGTAAAGATATTTGCCCCTGGGGGGCGAACAAGCTAGATAGAGACAAAATTGAGAAAAGGACAAGAAGACATTCACGAAATGAGCAAGCAGTTAAGTCCAAGTGGTGCCAATTTGAGAAGTGACTCCAGTAGGTGAAATAGTTCCTTCGAATTGATCATGAGAAGATGCAACAACTAAGTAATGTAACCAATTTTCTCCATTTTAAATTTAATGGGTGGACAAACTGCATTTCGACATTAAAAATGTGGACTTTGAGCAGACAAAGCCCACGTCTCATTAATGTTTTGAGCAACTTGTTGAAGGGATGCGATGGCCACTTGTTGAAGGAATGCCACATAAGCTTCTTTGTTCTCTCATATATATTTGATACTTGTCATTTTTGTAAGGATCTTCCACATTTGTAAGGCATAGCCCTGGCAAAATTTCACCTGAATCAAATAATTGCAGTTTTTTACCTCCATTTGGATAGATATTTCAGAGTATGTCTTGAGTGTTTGTCTGTGTCTAGTCATTATTTCTTGATGCTCTCACAGGTTCAACACTAGCAGACCTATTATCTACAAGGCACCATTTTTGCGGCTGAAAGGAGAAGAGCTAACATTTGAGAAGACCAGAATAGAAGGAGTTACTTATAGTGTGCATTTCATAGTGCCTCAATGATTTTCTATTTCCTATGTTTTCATGAAAGCCTCCCTACTAGTCTTTTGCAGCCTAGTCCTTCTGTCAAGTGTGTAGTGTGTTAGGATTGTGGAGCTAAAAGCTTCAATGATGCAGATACAGAGGAGGTTGTAGGAGAGTTGCTGAGTGCCAGAGACACCGGCGTCGGTCAGGCCAACCGACGTCGGCAGGACAGGGCAGGAAGACAACCAGCGTCGGTCAGAGATCGGCCGGCGTCGGCGACCCCCAGGCAAACAGGGACCGGCGTCGGTCGCCTGTGTGGTTCGGACTGCACTTGTTACGGGCAGTTAGCTAACGAACCAAGTGTTTGCATGAAGAGATCTAATTTTAGACTGAGAGCTGTGGATCTAATTATTGTAATTAGATGTCTAATTATTGTTTGGATGAGATCTATATAATAGACTCATGGTTGTATTGGAAAAGTGTGCTAGGGAGTAAGAGAGCATAATTATAAGCTCCTTCTGTGTGTGAGGTAGAGTAATGGTGCGTTCCTCCTAGTGCCACAGTACCAGGTGTGTTGGTGCTGGATTGGAGAGCCAGCTGGGTTCTTCAAGAGTGTAGGATCTTGGTCACAGTTGCATGGCCTATATAGGAGATCTACATGGTAAGTAAGATCGTTGATCTGCAGGTGTATGTGTATGCAAGGTCGAGGTTCACAGGTGAGCAGAACCATTGTTTGATTTGCAGGTGTGCAAGGTCATACAGACAGCAACAAAACAGGGAGCAGTATCAGGCAGGATCTACTTGGAGTACAGGTGTGTACTCGGATAGAGCAAGAGGAAGGCAAGGGAGTTCCTTCCATAAGTATGGTCTGTTGAATTGCAGGTTATTGCAGGTTCATGGGAGATCTACTTGAAGTACCTTGAGTACTTGTGGAGCACGTGGAGTGCTTGTGGAGTGCGTGGAGCACTTGTGTTGTGCGTGGAGCATGGGAGGTGAACACCAACTCTGTATTTGAGTTGGGTGTTGAGACCTGTGAGAGGGAGAGCTTTGGGGGAAGAATTATTGTTCACTTGAGGTGTGGGAAACCTCTGTAAGGTGGTGGAGAAGATGTGGCATATTCTCTATTGTATTCTTTTCTGTATAAAGTGTTAATACAAGTTGTGTATTGTCTCTCATATGCTGTGTTATTTTGAATTCTAGTTACTTGGTGAATCTGGTTTATTTCCGCATATTATAGTTGCTTGAAGTTTGGTAATCAATTGTATGTTTCCAGTTTCGCATCCTGACAAGTGGGATCAGAGCATGTTTGTTGTTCTAGATTCCTGGCAAGTGGTATCAGAGCTAAGGTTGCAGGAAGCAGGTTGTGTTTTGGTTACAGGACACTCTCAGGGGTTTCTAATTGAGTGGGAGTAGAGCAACGGCAGATCAAAGTAAGCTAAGAATGGAGGAGTTGAAAAGCACAGACGGTTACTCACGGTCCGATGGAAAGAAAGAGCAAGTAAAAGAATATTGTTGGTTGGTAACAGATCAGCATGAAGAAACTGAAGATACAAATGTTGCAGGTGTTGTTGCACAGGATGTGTTTGCAGGTTTCTTGGATAAAGTTGAATCTTGGATAAAAAATTCGGTTGCCTCTTTCCATGCAGCCCCAGGTAGAGGAGCTGGTAAGCCTTGCCAAAGAATTGGCAAAGGGGAAGTGAAGCTGAAATTGCAGGCGGCCAACACACAGGTGTTGATGAAGGTCATGCAGGTCCCAGGTTTGGAGATATGGCTAATTTCTTCAAAAAGATTGGGTGATGAGAGATGCACAAGAACTCTCACAGTAGTAGCACTTGAATTAGCTGGTGGTAAGAAAACAGGTATACTTTATCTACTTGTTTATATTACTGATTCTTCTTCTGTTGCGGAGACGTGGCTTCATAGGCTTGGTCACATGAGCAGGAAGGAGATGCATGTTCTTAAGCGGAAGACAGATATATTTGACAGGCTTAAGAACTGGAAAGCCTTGGTGTTCTTGGAGGAGATGGCGGACAGAGTTCAGTGGATGAGGCTGGATACATCTGAGCAGGGCAGTTTGGACATGGAGTTTGATCCAAAGGAGCTCGCGGGTAAAAAGTCATCACTCACAGGTGAACACAGACACCGGCGTCAGTCAAGAGGAACCGGCGTCGAACAGACAGGTGCCGATGTCGGTCATGTGCAGACCGAAGCCGGCGATGTCGGGCAGGGTAAGACCGACGTTGGTCATGGGACCGACGTCGGCAGTATGTAAGACCGATGTCGGTCAGGAGGACCGACGTCGGCAGCAGGGACACCGCAGGGTCGGTAGTCAGGTGCAGACGCATGGAACCGACGTCAGTCGGATGCAAAATGTGGAGTGACCGAGGTCGGTCACTGTAACAAATTTTGGGTGGACAGCAAGCTGTCAAGGAGTCTCAAACACCCATATGGAGGACTGAAGGCGTAAGTAGGCCCTCAAATTCGTTGTTCCTCTTCTTCATACTTGTTGCTGATTGTATAGCAGGAAGGATCCAGGAAACAGGTGTGAGCTTGGCATGGATGAGGATGTGATTCTTTGGAGGTGAACCAAACAGGTGTGTCTTGGTAGGGTTGCCAGCTGGATAAAAACACAGAGACGAATGGATTCCTTTGTAGAAGAATAGAGAGAACGGATACATGAGACGGAAGATCAGGCATATGGTCTTGAGGAGCTGCAGGACAGTGGTACCAGGTTTGACAGGTGGAGGATGAAGCATGGCTTCAGTCAGTGTCAAGTAACTACTGTGGTTTGCCTTACCAAGTGGATGATGAGTCGCGACATCATTCTGTTACTGTATGTGGATAGTATGCTAGCTAGCAGGGGTGTACATACAGGGTTTTGCTAAGCTAAGGGTAAGATTAGTTCAGTGGCATGTCATGAGGAGTTTGGAGCAGTGAAATTCTTTGACATGGGAGGCATGGAGATCACAGGTTGATTTTGTCTCGAGTGGGAGCTGATGTGAATCAGGTGTTGGCGAGGTTCGGGATGCAGAACCGGAGCACACTAAGGGCTGGACAGTTACAGTGTCCAAAATCACATGAGGTCTGGTATAGACCTGAGTATTCCCATGCAGTGGGAGCTGTCAGAGTTAGGAGCCAATTCGGGGAAGTGGGTTCTCAGTTTTTCTGAGAGGGACCGGCAGCAGGTGTTGCTATGCAGGGTCAGGACTTCACTACAGGTGTTGTAGGTTCGGATGTGGCAGGGTACTCAGATGACAGGTGGTACACCACGGGATGTGTGGTGGGTTGTCTTCAGGTGGGAGCTTGAAGAGGGATACAAACCAGGAAATAGATTAGACAGAGTACAGGTACAGGTACAGTGCAGCTATTTATCTCCAAGTGGGAGATTGTTAGGATTGTGGAGCTAAAAGCTTCACTAATGCAGATACAGAGGAGGTTGCAGGAGAGTTGCTGAGTGCCAGAGACACCGGCGTCGGTCAGGCCAACCGACGTCGACAGGACAGGGCAGGAAGACAACCGGTGTCGGTCAGAGATCGGCCGGCGTCAGTGACCCCCAGGCGAACAGGGACCGGCGTCGGTCACCTGTGTGGTTTGGACTGTGCTTGTTACGGGCAGTTAGCTAACGAACCAAGTGTTTGCATGAAGAGATCTAATTTTAGACTGAGAGCTGCGGATCTAATTATTGTAATTAGATGTCTAATTATTGTTTGGATGAGATTTATATAATAGACTCATGGTTGTATTGGAAAAGTGTGCTAGGGAGTAAGAGAGCATAATTATAAGCTCCTTCTATGTGTGAGGTAGAGCAATGGTGCGTTCCTCCTAGTGCCACAGTACCAGGTGTGTTGGTGTTGGATTGGAGAGCCAGCTGGGTTCTTCAAGAGTGTAGGATCTTGGTCACAGTTGCATGGCCTATATAGGAGATCTACATGGTAAGTAAGATCGTTGATCTACAGGTGTATGTGTATGCAAGGTCGAGGTTCACAGGTGAGCAGAACCATTGTTTGATTTGCAGGTGTGCAAGGTCATACAGACAGCAACAAAATAGGGAGCAGTATCAGGCAGGATCTACTTGGAGTACAAGTGTGTACTCGGATAGAGCAAGAGGAAGGCAAGGGAGTTCCTTCCATAAGTATGGTCTGTTGAATTGTAGGTTATTGTAGGTTCATGGGAGATCTACTTGAAGTACCTTGAGTACTTGTGGAGCACGTGGAGTGCTTGTGGAGTGCGTGGAGCACTTGTGTTGTGCGTGGAGCATGGGAGGTGAACACCAACTCTGTATTTGAGTTGGGTGTTGAGACCTGTGAGAGGGAGAGCTTTGGGGGAAGAATTACTGTTCACTTGAGGTGTGGGAAACCTCTGTAAGGTGGTGGAGAAGATGTGGCATATTCTCTATTGTATTTTTTTCTGTATAAAGTGTTAATACAAGTTGTGTATTGTCTCTCATATGCTGTGTTATTCTGAATTCTAGTTACTTGGTGAATCTGGTTTATTTTCGCATATTATAGTTGCTTGAAGTTTGGTAATCAATTGTATGTTTCCGGTTTTGCATCCTGACAAGTGGGATCAGAGCATGTTTGTTGTTCTAGATTCCTAACATAGTGTATGTATGTATTTATCTAATTCTAAGAGTGGATGTGTGAAGGTTGATTTATTTTGGTGCATCACCTCTTTTAGAGTAGGTTTGTTTTTCCTACATCTCTCTCCCTCTTCATCCCCCCTTTATTATATGTGTGTGTGTGTGTCTTGCATTGTCCCACAGGTGAGAGAGGAGTTTCCATTGTTGCTTGAAGAAGGTAGGAGCTCAGCCTCCTACAAAGGGTGTAATCTTCTACGTCAATAGTTTCTGGCACGCCTGGTGGGACACAGTTTGATAATGAAGTAAAGTTTCATGATTGATGTTGGTCCTGTTATAGCAGATCATTTAATTTTCTAGCATCTGGTGACTCCAAGTTAAATCTGCTGGTTAAGCAGCCTAGTGCCATCAGGAATCATTTCTTGTATGTATACTTATTTTGCAAAAAATCATGGGTTTTTTTTTCCTTCATATAATTTGGATCAGACTCAAAATATTTAGAGAATCCCCTCAAGCAGCTCTCCTAGTTGCACTATAATGAAAAGGGAGGTGGCCTTGGAATTGGAGATTAACAGGCTGGAAGAGCAATACAGATATCAGCACGAGCTGATGTATAAAGAGGAGTGCTTGTTTAGGCAAGCATAGACCCCCTCTTTGGTGCCAAATCCATTTTACCAGATTGCACTTGCTCACTCCAGCTTATCAAATGTACCTACTCCCAATCCAATGCGCCTAGCTTTCCAACATCAGATGATATCAGAACAACCTCCCATGGAAATGAACTTTATAAATTCCTTAGATTGTGAATTTTCCACTGGGGGAAATGCCACGAACTAGCACATCTCACTCAATGTTGATCCTACTCAATAGGATGATGTTGGTCATCTCCAAGAAAGACTCTTCCAGGACAACCTAGCTAAGCAAATTGAAGATTTAAAAGATAGGATGAGACTGCTTCTTGAAAAAGTGATGAAATTTCTAGACCTTGTGGAGGAGCCCCAGGACCTTGGAGAAAACAAAGTTGCTACCTATTCATAGGAGCAAAATTTTAATTCAGAGATCCTGAACTAGGGGAAAATAGTTGAATCATGGGGCAGAATAGAAGAAGAAAAGCAAGGTTTTTCTCAAAACCTTGAAGAAGTTGAAGCTGCATCTACTTATGATGATGATAGCAGCCTCTAGGAAAAGCTTTTCCATGAAGATCTGGCTAGGAGAATAGCAGAGTTGGAATCCAAAGAGAAATTCCTTAGCTAATGTGTGGTGGATGGTTCAGACCAAATGACACATTCCATGCCTCAACACACCCCACCTACACATTTCCAAGAGAGTTATCAGGCTGCGACTGATATTAATGAAGTGTTGATCAAGTGGAGAGAGGAGAATCATTCGAGTCTAGCTCAAGGATTGCCTCCTCTTCCACATGTTTTTGCCACTTCACCCCTTCTCAAGGAAGAACCTATTCTGTAAGAGGCAAGTGAGGAGCAAAAGATCCAATCTGCAGTCCTTCAAGAGGCTGTCATGAGTGACAATGAAGAAGAAATCATCATTGATGCTCCTCGTGAAGACCTTAGCAGTAATGGAGAAGATGCAAATCTTGCATATATGCAGTTGTTCCAGCAATTCGAAGAGGAACAAATACATGGTAAGCTCTCTTCTCCTCTGTTTGATGAACTTTCTTGCTATTTTGATGATGAGGTCGACTATGCTGAAGAGCCTGAGTTGAAGGAGGAAAAGGAGAGGTCTGTCTTCCTTGAGGAAGGCCTTGAAGAAGAGTGCATTAAATAAAGAGGCGATGTTTTGTGGGATGAGCAATCAATTTATGAGTCCATTTCAGACATCACCATAGTCACCCTTCTTCAAAAAGGCCAAGAGGAAGTAGAGGATGAGTCTAATAGAGTTTTTAGCGAGGCAGAAGGAAACAAATCAGACCATGATACATTGTCGAGGAATTGTGTAGGTCAAGGGGCTTATGGTGATGAGTCAACAACCATTGATTTCTTGGTGAGGAGCACCTATATCAAGAACCAACATTCAATAGGCTTCCAAGGACAAACAAATTACATATATGTCAGAGGCATGTTCGATTTTGATCCGCTCGGACTCCAGCCAACTCAGGTGACAGGCAAGAGGAGCAAGTCACCAAATCTAATTTTCTTTTAGCTACTTGCCTGCCACCATAAGTCTTCTTACTAGGAAGGGAACTTAAGAAATTTTCCCTTCGATCCAGGAGGGAGGTAAGCTTTCTTGGTTAGTTGTAAATAGTAGTTTGTTTTCAGTTTCTTTTCATGCTTTCCCTAAGTGTAGTTGCATAGGTAGTGTTTTTTAGCCTTGTGTGTTTCCCTTTACGTGTGGGGTAAAGCTTTGTGTTTGATTCTCAGATCTTTTAGGGCTATTGCTAACTTTTGTTATAGCTGCAATCTGACTCTGTGTCGAATGGACTGCAAGGTAGTTGGGTTCTAAGCATGGCAGGCATGCTTCCCCTATGAGTCACCATCTATTGACCAATTTTTGCCCACAGGAAAAATTTTGGTCACGTTCTTCCCCTGTTCTTTAATGTCAGTCATATTCAGGTTGCACGAGTTCAATAAATCCAATTCACAGCTTGGTTCAGTCTTTTGGTTCAATTGGTTGGTTTATCAGCATTGGTTTTATCTTCTTTAAGGTCCAACAGCCTTGTTTCAGGTCAGTTCAACACTTTGATCAGCGGCTTGGTTCTTTGGTTCGGCATCTAGTTCATTGTTTTGACCTAGTTCAAGTTCATATTCATGCCCTTACGTAATATAGGTGCTTCACTTCAAACATTCACAAAAAGGGCTGGGTTAGGTCGCGTCATTAAACAAATGCAAAGGTTAGGCACATTAAACAAAGGAAAAGGCAAGCCATTGAGAAGCCAGCTAAGGATTGATGATGTCCTCGAGGACGTTGATGTTTGACAAATGAAATGGCCATTGTTTTTAAAAAAGCAAAAAAGAAAGTGCTAACCAACCAGGAGCTAAAAAGGCAGTGACCTACCAAGATATTCGTCCTTGGGGGCTGAACAAGCTAGATAGAGACAAAATTAAGAAAAGGACAAGAAGACATTCATGAAAAGTCCAAGTGGCACCAATTTGAGAAGTGACTCCAGCAGGTGAAATAGTTCCTTCGAATTGATCATAAGATGCAACAGCTAAGTAATGTAACCGGTTTTCTCCATTTTACATTTAATGGGTGGACAAACCGTGTTTTGACATTAAAAATGTGGATTTTGAGTAGGCAAAGCCCACGTCTCATTAATGTTTTGAGCAACTTGTTGAAGGGATGTGATGGCCACTTGTTGAAGGAATGCCACATAGGATTCTTTGTTCTCTCATATATATTTGATACTTGTCATTTTTGTAAGGATCTTCCACATTTGTAAGGAATAGCCCTGGCAAAATTTCACTTGAATCAAATAAATGCAGTTTTTTACCTCCATTTGGATAGATATTTCAGAGTATGTCTTGAGTGTTTGTCTGTGTCCAGTCATTGTTTCTTGATGCTCTCACAGGTTCAACACCAGTAGACCTGTTATCTACAATGTGCCATTTCTATAGCTAAAAGGAGAAGAGCTGACATTTTAGAAGACCAAAATAAAAGGAGTTATAGTGTGCATTTCATAGCACCTCAGTGATTTTCTGTTTCCTGGGTTTTCATGAAAGCCTCCCTGCCAGTCTTTTGTAGCCTAGTCCTTCTACCAAGTGTGTAGTGTATGTATGTATTTGTCTAATTTTGAGAGTGGATGTGTGAAGGTTGACTTATTTTGGTGCATCACCTCTTTTAGAGTAGGTTTGTTTTTCCTGCATCTCTCTCCCTTTTCATCCCCCCCTTTATTATGTGTGTGTGTGTGTGTGTGTGTGTGTTTTGTACTTACTAGAATAAACACGATGCATAAAATGGAGTTAGCCCTTATCTAGAGACTCTCCTTTCCAGCTTTGTCATCCCATAGGTGAGAGAGGAGTTTCCATTGTTGCGTGAAGAAGGCAGGAGCTCAGCCTCTTGCCAAGGATGCAATCTTCTACATCAACACCTTGTTAAAGATACACGAAAAATACCACTTGTCCCCATTCCCTTTTTGAATTTGCTCAGGCAAGAAGTGTTGTGGGTCCCATTTTTTGTAAGTTGTTAATGTTTTGGAGCAGCAGACTATGACAGATATCAAAGACAGAACACTCCCGATACAAAGACATAGTAAGGAGTATAATGTAGCAGAAAGTGTTGTGTGTTTTTTTTAAGTGCCACGGAATCTACCAAGTGTCATTTTTTGGTGCCTCCTAAATAATGAGACAGTTTTCAAGTAGAGTAAGTAGAGCATGCTGAGAGTCCTCACCTATTTCACAGTGAAAAGTGTCACGTGTGTCTAGTTCAACCAATGAACTTGTAGGGAGACTAAACGTTTCAGATCCAAAGAGTATCTTTTGTTAGACACTTCTAGTTTAGTTAGATTTTAGTTAGGCTGTTGAGATTTGATCATGCAGGAGACTAAATTTTCATATCCAAAGAGTATCTTTTGTTAAACACTTCTAGTTCAGTTAGACTGTTGGGTTGAGAACATGAGGGCAATCTAGAGCTAATCTGATGCTATAAATATGGGTGCAAAGATCGTCAGTTGAGAATCAAAAGATAGAGAGAATTTTTTTGAGAGAGATTGTTATCAAAAAGTTTTAGACTTTCTTGATATGGCTAGGAATATCATTTGCCTTTGTTCTATTTTCTTGAGTTAGAAAGTTTGTATAATTGTGCATGTCTCTGTGCCTTTTATGTGACTGGAAAATTAATAAGAAGATTGAGTTCTGTGCCTTTGTTGATATTTTTTGTGTTACTACAAAAATATTCTAAGTCATGAGCCTTTGATTCGATTGTTTTCATCTTTTACATTGATCATGCATTGTTTGCCCTTTAATGTAATTGAATCCTAAATATAGTTTCACTGTGCTTAGTATTAAGGATCAAATTAAATTTAGGCGCATCACCATAGTTATATTTTCTTTCATTACATTCGTGTTTCTATTTAATTTCTATCCTTTTTCCTACAATACTTTTGAGATAAAGAAGAGCCAGCATCTTTAAAATCTGGAGGTCATTTCAGGTCACAAGTCCCACATTCCTAAGACTTCCCATTATTGGTGTTAGAAGTAGCGCAATTCTAATCATCAACAGTTTTTTGGCATGCCTGATGGGACACCATCTTGAAGTTTCTTTCAAGACCATATGAACCAGAGAGCTACAAGGAGTCAGAGCTGTGGACCAATAACAAGATCTCAATCTACTATAAATCTAGGTATTCTTTTACCACCTTTGATAATTAATCCAAAAAGAAGGGTCAATCGTTTTATAGCAATACCAAGAGTAAACATGGGAGCACCTATACCCCTCGAGAATTATGCAAGTTGGAACACTGGCAGTCCTCTGATTCTCTTAGTACCACCAGCCACTTGGGATCTTATTCTAGTAAATGACCTGAAAGCTCTGCCCAAATTTAGTGGGCAAGATTTCAAAACACCTAAAGAACATCTACATGATGTGTCTAATGTCTGTGTAATACATGTGGTCACATAGCAGAATGTGGCTATAAGATTGTTAGCAACTTCTTGTAAAGGGAAGGCTCTGGAATGGTATAGATCCTTGACCCCAAATACAATATCTACATGGGATCAACTTGGAGATCCTTTCTTTGAAATATTTGAAGAAAAGCGTGATAAATCTTCTTTGTTGCAACAAATGATTACTATCAAAAGGGCACCACAAGAAGCAATGACTGACTTCAATTCAAGATTTCAAAAGACTTGGGAAAGAGTTATTGCTGCAGTAAGACCATTACCAGATATGGCTATAGTATTTTATCTTAAAGCTTTAAATTCAGATATTGTTGACCATTTTTGCCCAACAGGACAAAAATTGGTCCCCTTCTTCCCCTGCTATTCTAGGCCAATTCATTTTTAGTTTTGCATAAATCTGGTGATTTCTATGGACTCTACAGGTTTTCTTTTGATAGTTGAAGAACCAGGTGAAGAGGGCAAGATTTTACAAATCTTCTTCAGATTTTCGTCTGAAGAAATTCACAAGGAAGGTCGGCATCTTTGAACCATTGAACCTTCGCTTCATTTCAAGCTTTGGTTCAATCGATAGTTCTTCAGCTTTGGTTTAATCAGCTAAGTTTAGTGCTTAGTTCATCGAAAAAGTTTAAGCAGCTTCAGGTTCAGCGTTTAGTTCAAGGACTTGGCTCGGTGCGCAGCTTTGAACCATTAAACCTTCAAGCAAACGGTTCAATGTATTGGTTCAAGTGAACGGTTCAACAAGGAGATCTAGCAAATAGCTCAGAGGGGCTTGACGTGCAGCATTGAACCATTTTTAGTTCAACTAATTAGTTCAATGGCTTGGTTTAACAATTTCAGTTCCAGCGGCATTCAGTTCAAAGCAAATGGTTCAATCAGCTTGATGCGTAGTCTTGGCCATTGAACCATTGAACCAAAATTTTGGTTCAACGGGTTGGTTCAATGGCTTGGTTCAAGGGTGTGCCCTATAGCTGGAGGGAAGCGATGGGTCTAAAATCCCTTGCAGAGGTAGCCAAAGGGCCCAAAGTAGAAAATATGTGGAAAAAGGCTTGATGAACTTTGCTAAGGATGGTGACAGGCCTAAGAACATCAAATTATACACCAGCGAAGCCAGAGCACAGAAAGCACCAAGTGGCAACCGCAGAGGAATTCAACATGTTGTTTTAGGAGTAGTAAAATGTACCACATGTCCCTTGTAGGGTTTGGTAGAAGTCGATAGGTGGCAACATCTGTGGGTTTCAATTTTGGCTTCAAAGAATTTTGTGGTGGACCTGAATGAGTTGTTAGGAGCTATGCAAAACATGCCAAGTGTCAGCATCTATGAAGAACCAGAAAAGGTCCAAAAGGTTTCTCTAAGGCAGCTAAAGGCTCTATGGAAGTGACCACGAGTCAACTTCTACCTGACTCTCAAAAGGCCCTCTAATGTAAGAAGATGCTACCACGTCCCATTATCAGCTCAGTGGAAGCTGCCACGTGTCAACATCCATGTTTCAAAGTGTCTTCTAAGTACCCAAGCAGCAGACTATGACACGTGTTAAGGGTAGATGTGCTCTCAATGAAAAGGGGCAAATCAGGAAGTTGAAGGAGAGTCTAAGGGTGACGGGTGCGCGAACATCAAATTTAAGCCAGTAAAAAAGCCATTAGTTTTAAATGCCTGAGTACCAACCATGGAATGAGCCCAAAGAATGCAGCGACCCACCAAAAGATCACCCCTGAGGGCTGAAGGAGTAGAAAAGGACAAAGAGCCCAGAGAATAAAGAGTAGGCAGATGGTGTGGCTCATAAATTCAAATCCTAATAGCAGAATGACCATCATGTAGAAGCAGATGAAGCAATCCAAGTGACACAAGAAGGTGTCAAGAAGTTATTTTAGTGGTTGACATAGTACCTACCATGCAGTCATCAAAGAGGCACAACAGTGATCGACGTGATTGGTTTTCTTCAATATGCATTGCAGAGCAAGAAAATGGCACGGCTCATAAATTCAAATCCTGACAGTAGAATGGCCATCCCGTAGTAGCAGATGAAGTAATCCAAGTGACGCAGGAAGGTGTCGATTTAAGAAGTTATTTTTAGTGGTTGACACAATGCCTACCATGGGTCACTTGTAAAAAGGGTGCCAAAAGGCCTCTTTTCTTCCTCTATATATTGGATACTTGTCATTTGAGAAAGGATCTTCCACATTTGTAAGGCGTAGCCTTGGCAAATTTTCACCTGAATCAATAAAATGCATTTTTTACCTCTATCCTGGCTAGATATCTTTGTGTATGTCTGAGTGTTAGTTTGTGTTTATTCATTGCTTCATGATGCTTCCACAGGTTCAACACCAACATACTTGGTGTCTATAAGGTGCCATTTTTATAGCTGACAAGGAGAGTTGTATTTGGAAGTGTAAAAATAGGAGAAATTACTATGCAGTGTGCCTTTCCATAGCACCTTTGGTGAATCTTTGTTTTCGGTATTTTCCATTAGAAGCCTCCCTACCAAGTTTCTTATAGCCTGGTCCTTCTACTAGTTTGAAGTGTATGTATGTGTAAGTGTGAGTGTGAGAAGGCCGGATCATTTTGGTGCATCACCTCCTTTAGAGTAGATTTGTTTTCTTGAAATATTTCTCCCTTTTCATCCCCCCCATTATATATATATATATATATATATATATATATATATATATATATACATATATATATATATACATATATATATATATACATATACATATATACATATACATATATACATATATATATATATATACATATATATATATACATATATATATATATACATATATATATATATACATATATATATATATACATATATATATATATGTATATATATATATATATGTATATATATATGTATATATATATATATATATATATATATGTATATATGTATATGTATATATATATATACATACATATGTATATATATATATATATACATGTATATATATATATATATATATACATATACATATATACATATATATACATATATATATATATATATATATATATACATATACATATATGTATATATATGTATATATATATATGTATATGTGTGTGTGTATATATATATATATATATACATATATATATATATACATATACATATATATATATATATATATATACATATACATATATATATATATATGTACATACATATATATATACATATATATATATATATGTTAGCACTTATTGGAACAAATTAGATGCATCAAAGGGAGCTAGCCCTTACCTAGAGACTCTCCCCTCCTGCTTCATCAGTCCCACAGGCAAGAGGGGAGTTTCCATTGTTGCGTGTGGAAGGCAGGAGCTCAACCTCCTTGCCTCAGGTACAATCCACTATGTCAACAGTTTTTGGCATTCTTGATGGGACCTAGTTTTACAACTCAGTAAGGCTTCAAGATTGATGCTGGTCTTGTTACAACAAATCAACTATTTACAGCATTTGGCAACTCCACTGGTAAGAACCTCATTTCCTAATCAAAGACTAGTCTGACTTCTGATGCCTAAAGTCACCACACGATCCGCTAATAAGGGTGTCCCTTTTGAATTCATTGAATTACCTCTCAACTCAACAAAGCAACTAAGGTTCAAAGGGAGTCATCCTTATTCAATGAGTCATCTTCCCAGTCTGGCTACAGGTGCTTCCTTCATAGGATAATTACCCCATTTGAATCCCCTTATTGCTACAGCATTACCCTTTGTGAGCTTTCATGGTCAGAGTCCCTTGAACCACCAGCATTATGACCCAATTCCAGGAGTGGTCCTCAAAAGTGTGCCTCCCTTCAATGGAGAGGGGCTCATTATAGCTATTAAACACATCAGAAATATTGCTAACCTCTGCAATATTCATAGTGTCACTAAGGAGAATATTGTAATCAGATTGCTAGCATTGTCTTTCAAGGGCAAAGCTCTTGACTGGTACGGGACTTTTCCTGCAAATTCAATCCATTCCTAGAATGAATTGGGTACTTAATTGACGAACCGTTTTGAAGAAAAGAGCGACCATCTCTCACTTGCTGAGCAGCTAACAACCATGAAAGAGCCCCACATGAATATATGTAGGATTTTAACATGCGGTTTTAGAAGACATGGGATAGAATCCCTATTCTGGTAAGACTGACTATTAGCTATGTTTTTCTATATTATTTAAGAGCATTAAATAGTGATATTGTTGTGATGATACAATCCATGGTAGGGCATGTGCTGCCTGCTACCTATGACATAGCCATAGTAGCTAAAAATTGCTTAATACAGGCTGGGAAAATAGCCCCTAGACCCCATATGCCACTTTTCCTAGAAATTCTACCTCCAATTCAGGCCATTGCTCCCACATTAGCTCCCCTGCCTAACATAGAGAAACTAGCTGCTGCTCCATCCAATGAGCTTCATGAAGTTAAGAGTTTGTTGTAGAGTATGTCAAATGAACTTGTAGCTCTTAAAAGGCAACAAGCTCAAAGCAACAGACCAAATCAGGGATACCAGCATTATGGTCAAGCCCCTAGACCCCCTTTCCAAAACTATAATCAAGGACAAGGTCAGCTTACTCAAACCAGACCTTTCCAAGGCTATAACCCAAGCCCCCCTTCATGATCTAAGGTCTTGGTGCCCGTTCAGAACAATTTGGTGTAGGAATAGCCAAGTTGTTCAACCACAGTATATGGTTAGGAGCAAGCCATTTATACAAATGAGATGATGGGTTGTTACCCAAATGTGCTAGACAATTAGGTAGCCACTCATCCCTAGGTCTTTGAGGCTCCAATGGAACCTAGCACAAGCAACAGTCAGAGTCACCCTGAATCTACTCTTATGAACCACCTGGAAGGTGAGTATTATGCAATCAATTATGTGGGTGCTATAGACAATCAAGCTGACTATGTTGCAACCAACACAAGATCCAAAGGGAGAGCTATGGAAGAAACTCAAGTAGTTGTTTAAACATCCACACCATCTCTTCCACCACAGGTGAACCAAAAATTCCCAAATTTTAGGCCACCAGTCATACATTTAGCCCCTTGGCCTATGCCTCAGGAGGCTGCAAGCAACCCCAAAGAAAATATGGAAGGGAGCAATCCTCAAATCAACATGTTAGACTAGGTGAAGGAGCTGCACATAAATCTTTCTTTGTGGGATCCATTATTGATACTGGGTGTGTCAGATGAAAGAGACATTAGAAGTTTTCCCTTTGATCTAGGAGGGAATCAAAAATACCTAGTTAGTTGTATATAATAGGTTGCTTTCAGTTTTCTTTCCTTGTTTTCCCTAAGTGTTATTTGCACAAGTAGTTTTCTTAGCTTTGTGTGTGTTTTCATTTCCTTTGAGGTAAATCTACGTGATTGGTTCTAGATTTATTAGAGCTATTGCTAATCTTTAAGTTATAATCTGACCCTGTGCCCAATGGATTTTTAAGGTAACTGGCTTCTAAGCATAGTAGGCTTGCTTCCCCTGGGAGTCACCAATTTATTGACCATTTTTTCCCAATAGGCCAAAAATTGGTCCCCTTCTTCCCTTACTATTCTAGGCCAATTCATTTTTCATTTTGCATAGAACTGGTGATTTCTATAGACTCTATAGGTTTTCTTTCGATAGTTGAAGAACCAAGCGAAGAGGGCAAGATTTTACAAAGCTTCTTTGGATTTTCATCTGAAGAAATTCACAAGGAAGGTTAGCATCTTCAAACCATTGAACCATCACTTCATTTCAAGCTTTGGTTTAATCAGCAGTTCTTCATCTTTGGTTTAATCAGCTAAGTTCAGTGCTTAGTTCATCGAAAAAGTTCAAGTGGCTTTAGGTTCAATGTTTAATTCAAGGACTTGGCTTCGCGCGTAGCTTTGAACCATTGAACTGGTTCAAGCGAATGGTTCAACAAAGAGATCTAGTGAATAGTTTAGAGGGGCTCAATGTGTAGCATTGAACCATTTTTTGGTTTAACCAATTAGTTTAATGGCTTGGTTCAACCATTTCAGTTCAAGTGGCATTCAATTCAAAGCAAACGGTTCAATCAACTCGGTGCATAGTCTTGAACCATTGAACCGTTGAACCAAAATTTTGGTTCAATCGGTTGGTTCAAGGGTGTGCCCTATAGTCGGAGGGCAGCGATGGGTCCAAAATCCCTTGTGGAGGGTAGCCAAAGGGCCCGAAGTTGAAAAGCCACAGATAAAGGCCCGATGAACTTTGCCAAAGACAGTGACAGGCCCGAGAATGTCAAATTTTACACCAGGGAAGCCAGAGCATGGAAAGCACCAAGTGGCAACCACGGAGGACTTCAACATGTTATTTTAGGAGTAGTGGAATGTGCCACATGTCCCCTACAGGGCTCGATGGAAGCCGATAGGTGGCAACATCTATGGGTTCCCCTGTTGGCTTCAAAGAAGACTGTGGTGGACCTGAATGAGTTGTTAGGAGCTATGCAGAGCGTGCTAAGTGTCAGCATTCATGAAGAACCATAAAAGGGCTCAAAAGTTTCTATAAGGTAGCTAAAGGATCTATAGAAGTGACCATGTGTCAACTTTTTCTTAACTCTCAAAAGGCCCTCTAATGTAAGCGAATGCTGCCACGTCTCATTATCAGCTTAGTGGAAGCTGCCATGTGTCAACATCCATGTTTCAAAGTGTCTTCTATGTGCCCAAGTAGCAGACTATGACATGTGTCAAGGGCAGATGTGCTCTTAGTGAAAAGGGGCAAAATAGGGAGCTGAAGGAGAGTCCAAGGGTGATGGGTGCGCAAACGTCAAATTTAAGCTAGTAAAAAAGCCATTGGTTTTAAATGCCTAGCAAAAACCATGGAATGAGCCCAAAGAATGTAGCGTCTTACCAAAAGATCACCCCTAAGGGTTGAAGGAATAAAAAAGGACAAAGAGCCCAGAGAACAAAGAGCAAGTGGATGGTGTGGCTCATAAATTCAAATCCTGACAGTAGAACGGCCATCACGTAGAAGCAGATGAAGTAATCTAAGTGATGCAGGAAGGTGTCAAGAAGTTATTTCAGTGGTTGACAAAGTGCCTACCATGCGGTCATCAAAGAGGCACAACAGTGATTGATGCAAGCGACTGGTTTTCTTCAATATGCACTGTAGAGCAGGAAAATGACATGGCTCATAAATTCAAATCTTGATAGTAGAATGGCCATCACGCAGTAGCAAATGAAGCAATCCAAGTTATGTAGGAAGGTGTCAATTCAAGAAGTTATTTTTAGTGGTTGACACAGTGCCTATAATGGGTCACTTGTAAAAAGGGTGCCAAAGGGCCTCTTTTCTTCCTCTATATATTGGAGACTTATCATTTGAGAAAGGATCTTCCACATTTGTAAGGCATAGCCCTATCAAATTTTCATCTGAATCAATAAAACACATTTTTTACCTCTATCCTAGCTAGATATCTCTGTGTATGTCTGAGTGTTAGTTTGTGTTTATTCATTGCTTCATGATACTTCCACATGTTCAACACCAACATACCTGGTGTCTATAAGATGCCATTTCTACAATTGACAAGGAGAGTTGTATTTGGAAGTGTAGAAACATGAGAAATTACTATATAGTGTGCCTTTCCACAGCACCTTTGGTGAATCTCTATTTTTTGTATTTTCCATTAAAAGCCTCCTTGCCAAGTTTCTTGCATCCTGGTCCTTCTGCCAGTTTGAAGTGTATGTATGTGTTTGTCTGATTTTAAGTGTGAGTGTGAGAAGGTCGAATCATTTTGGTGCATCACCTCCTTTAGGGTAGATTTGTTTTCCTGCAATCTTTCTCCATTTTCATCCCCCCCCATTATGTGTGTGTGTGTGTGTGTGTGTGTGTGTGTGTGTGTGTGTGTGTGTGTGTGTGTTAGCACTTACTGGAACAAATCAAATGCATCAAAGGGAGCTAGCCCTTACCTAGAGACTCTCCCCTCCTACTTCATTGGTCCCACAAGTGAGAGGGGGAGTTTCCATTGTTGGGTGTGGAAGGCAGGAGCTCAACCTCCTTCTCCCGAGTGTAATCCATTGTGTCAACAGATATATTAGTAATGATTCAGTCACTTGGAGGTCAAACTCTACTAGAAGCTTATGACTATGTAGTCAAAGCTAAAATTAATTTAATAGATGCTAGAAAGTTGCCCCCAAAGCCTCCCATGCTCATGTTTCTAGATATTACCTTATGTTTGCCTCAGGAAGCCCCTAATCCCATAAACCCACCTGTGTCTATGTATACATATCCTCAACAACCTGCTAAAGAACTTGTTCCTACCCAATCATCTGAGATGGATGATATCAAGAACATCTTAAGGACATTTTATAATGAGTTAATTGACATAAAAAGACTACAAAATCCTTTTCCTAAACCCCAATATCAAGGCTACCAAGGAAATAGATTTCCACCATAGCCAAACCAGATCAGGGTCCTCAAAGTCAAACTAACCCTTAGCAATGAAATCAATTAGTTGCAGTCCCTACACCCTCACAGACTATTCCCCCTAATCCAAATAGGGAGATTATTCAAGGGTAGAATAATCATGCTGATGGCACCAATGCCTGGTGTTTCCCTTGTAATAATGTTCATATGCCCAGAGATTGTCCCATGGGTAATCTACAACAAAAGATAGAAGAGCAAAGAAGAATGGATGGACAATTTGCAAGTACTTCTAACACTCAAGCCTACCAATCCCCTGGTATGCAAAATTTAGTCTTGATGGCTCAGATGCAAGGGATGTCCTTACAACAAGAAGAAGAAATAGCCCCTGAACATGCTTTGTTTTCATGGGTTGAAGATGAAGAGTTAGTATTCTTGAATGAAGCTTCCACTTCCAAGAATCCAATAGTACAATTAGATTACTACACCAGATCAAAGAGAAGGATGATGGAATAGCCTGAAGTCATAAATAATGAAGTTATGGGGAATCCTCCATTTCAAGGTCATCAAAACATAGCTACTAGACAAGAAGTGCCTTAGCTAGTGTAGAACCAAGTAATTCCTGGACAAGTTTAAGAAAAATCAAGGTACCCTTATTTTCCAAGAACCCAAACATTAAGACCAATGAATGTGGTAGATTAGCTGAAGAAGACCCCAGCACATGTGTCAATATGGGACATATTAGCCATTCTTGAGAAAAAGATACTATTACAAGAAAATTTGTAAGGCCAAGCAGTGCCTAAACATACTGGCACCAAAGAAAGACCTACTGATAAAGAAAAGCTCAAAGACAGTTCCTCTGCAAACAATAGCCGTTGGGAACAATGCACCATAGGTAAGTAAATCTAAACTAGAGCCCTTCAATTTGACTTTGATAGTTGGAAAGAAACTATTGCATAATGCAATGATAGACATAGGGGCCAGTACTACAGTAATGCCTAAGTAAATAGTAAATGCTTTAAAAATAAAGTATGAGCCACTTACTAGAGGAGATATGTAGCTGGATGGGAAATCAGTGCAAATAATAGGGAAAATTAAACAACTTCCATTGCAATTGTATACTTACCCCCAATATAATTGTAAATCAAGATGTGGTAGTCATAAATATACCCCCTGTATTTGGCCTATGTTTATCCAGAGTTTTCACAGCCAAGATAGGAGTATATATGTCACTTGATTGGTCTCACCTCATCCTAAAAACCAAATATGGTTCAAAGATGAAAATACTATCTGAGCCACTATCTAAGGATCACATCACCAATGAACCAACCTCAAAATTAGAGGTAGCTCATGCTATGCTAAATAAGGAAGAAAGGGTCTTTGTTGAAGAGTTAGGTGACTAGACTGAACATGACCAAGAAGAGGAAAATAACCATTTGTTAGCTATGATGGATAGTGACCCATATGGAAATTATGACTCTACTGGTCTAGGCACTTATGTCATATTTGATGAAGATCATGAAATCCCAAATGTTTTAAGTGAAGAAACGCCAACTACTCAAGAATCTGAGAAAGATTTAGAAATTTGGACCTTAAATTTTGATGGGGCTAGAAGTATAAATGGTGCTAGAGAAAGAATTTGTCTTGTTGCCCCAAATGGTGAGAAAATTTTAAGAGCTATCCATTTCTAATTTGCCTATACTAATAATGATGGTTAATATGAATCCTTAGTACATGGCCTCATGTTAGCCAAGAAGATAGAGAGAATCAGAAGATAGAGAGAATTTTCTGCGAGAGATTGTTATCAAGAAGTTTTAGACTTTCTTATTGTGGCCAGTAATATCATTTGCCTTTGTTCTATTTTCTTGAGTTCTAAAGGTTTTATAACTATGCATGTATCTGTGCCTTTTATGTGACTGGAAAATTAATAAGAAGACTGAGTTCTGTGCCTTTGTTGATATTTTCTGTGTTACTGCAAAAATAGTCTAAGTTGTGAACCTTTGATTCTATTGTTTTCATCTTTTACATTGATCATGCATTGTTTGCTCTTTAATGTAATTGAATCCTAAATATATTTTCACTATGCTTAGTATTAAGGATCGAATTAAATTCAAGCGCATCACCATAGTTAAATTTTATTTCGTTGCATTCATGTTTTTGTTTAATTTCTATCCTTTTTCCTACAATACTTTTGAGATAAAGAAGATCCAGCTTCTTTAAAATCTGGAGGTCATTTCAGGTCGCAAGTCCCACATTCTTGAAACTTCCCATTGTTGGTGTTGGAAGCAGAGCAATTCTAATCATCCATAGGTACTAATAATTATTTCATTTGTTGAATAGTTAGGGGTGAATGGAAAGCTTTGGGATTATCCCCTTTTGATACTTTTGGTTTTGTTTGAGGAGTATTTCTAATGTTTGAATTAGTGGATTTTTTGAAATAATAGTTAATGGTTTTAATGTTGGGACCAAACTATTTCATAATAAAGTCTTATCTTTTACCTTGATCAATAGCATCATTCAGAGTTTGGGGAGAAAAAGTTCAAACCTTATATTAAATGGAAGGTGTTAAGGATGTTATGGATAGTTCTCATCAATCATGTTATGATCAGCTTTATGAGCTAAATATTTCCATCATTTATTGAAATCATGAACTGATTCAGAATGGGATTGTTTAGCATTGATGAAATAGATAAGATAGTTTTCAAGAAGATCATTAAGTTGAATTTACTTAATTAGTGTATTGACTAAATCTTAGATTTGCCATATATAATTTTGAGGGACTTGATTATACCATTTGAATACATCTCTTGTGAATGTTTTGACTAGAATTTTGGCAGTGGATAAGGTATTAGTTTAAATCCTCTCTTTATAATGATTATCAAATGCTTTAAGGAAAGATCCAGGGTCTTTAGTTCCATCATATTTAATAGTTGGAGACATATTTCCAATGTCAATAGAAGTGATGAAGGGGGATGAAGGTTGATTTTGAATATTTTGGAGCATCCTGTTACACATAGGTAGTTGGGGAATGATATTTTCTGTGGCATCTCTAAGAGGTGGAGGGATAAAATTTTGGTTGTTTTAGAGTAGGAGAATAGGAGGTTGATTATCCACATTCAATAAATGATGTTACATTTGCATCATTTGAGAACTATTAGATGTTTGAATGATGTTAATTTATTGCATTATTTATGCAAGAATTTGAGTGGTGTCAATTGGTGGGCTTGGATTATTAATGTTTAAAGGAGAATTTTTAGGTGGTGGGTTGTTCGTGATTAAAGTATTTATGATAGATTTATTGGTTAAGCTTGTGTTAATTACACATATAATGTAATAAGGTGATTTAGAGAGAAAATTGACTTGATAAGTGTGAAATGGTTATGATCCATTAGTGTCATCAGTTGGGGTAATTTGGACCATATTGTAGTCCAAAGATGCAGGGTGAGAGAAAGTGCACCAAGAGTGAGAATCCTCTTGGGTAGAAAGAACAGTAAGATAATAACATCCCATATATCATCTAAATGTATTAAAGTTGTCCAAAAATATTCTGATAGGGGATTTCATGATGCTCAGAGTAAGAATCTAAGATTGGGTAGCAAAAATAAAAAGTATGAGTCAACAGAGGTACAGAGTCAACCAAGAGGTACATATTTAATTGAGTAGATAGATTTTGTAAAGAAGACTAAAATATGTTTTTTAGAAAAGACACAGTCAGATTAGTTGACTATGTCCTATGGGAAATCACTGAAGACCAACCTATGAGAGATTAGATGGAATAGAATGACTATGTTCTATACTAAAAAGGCTATATGATACATAACTGAGTGGTTCAATTGTGTTCTAAGGATGAAGATAGGTTTTTATGGTTATGACTCTAGACAATTTACTGTTATTTTTAAAAATATTTGAAATAAACACATAGGCAATTGGGTTGAATTAGTTGATCTAGTTATGGGACACAATACAAATCTTTTATCAACATTAGTAGATAAATGTTTTATAATACAACATATAATATCAAAGAGAAAGCAATAAAAATAGAATTGTTGATCTATTTGGTCAATCTTAAATGTTTTAAACTATGATTTTTGGAAATAAATGTGATAGGGAGTTGACTCTAAGAAGGAAATAGAAAGGTGATCTAAGGATGGTTTCAAGTAGTAAAGGATGAAAAGGGCATCTATTGGTGATGTTATTGGCTTGTTATTGAGGCCTACCCCTCACTTATAATCCTACAGTGATAAGGGTGTCAGGTATTTTGCCAACATATACCATTGACCACATATTTATACTCGGCTATAAAACTGAGTTGGATTCCCCCTTGGTGATGAAATCGAAGTAGGTATACCTTGGGTATAATTTATTTAAATTTTTTGATATTATGTGGTTTGGAAGTGGGTGAATAAGATAAAAATAGTGTGATTAAATATATAAATTAAATCTTCCTATTTATATTATGTGCTACTCTAAACAAGAAAACAACAAAATGAAAAGTGAAGTAATTACTAACAAGATGAGTTAATTTATTTGCTTGAATAGTATAGAGTCAATTCATATGACCAAGTATGCAAATAATATAGAATAAAATTGACTAGGTGGATTTTGTCTATTGAAGAAAGAGCTAGAAAAACATAGTTGAATGAGTTAATTGAGTTTCTAGGGAAAGAAAGCATGATATAAAGCTATGTCGATCTAGTCATCCTTGTTCATTATAGGGTTACAATTTATAGATTGAAAGCTATGAAAAATAGGACTATAATAAATAAAATAAATTACTACGAGAGTGAGAATGAACTTGATGATTTTAAAAATTCTATTTTTTAATATATTATGTTATCTATATGAATATTTTTAACCTGATCATAGAGTCGACTATGTCAACTAAGTTTGAAAAACATATGGTTGAAGATGATTTCCTAATAGAGTTGACTAACTCAATCAGGTTTGAAGACATATATGTAAATAAAATAATTAAGTTAATCAGATTGATCATGTCACTTGTGGTTGAAGATAACTTACACAAAATAAAAATAGATTTGATTGGATCGACTGTGTTAACCCTGTGCAAATAAAGTTAGATCGAGTTGATAAATATGATCTAGTAATGTAAAAATGAAGTAAATAATAAATTATAATAAATGAATGCATGAAAGATAACTTGCAAGGGTTAGTTCATGTTAGGTTCACCATAATGTATATAAGGGAAATTGAAGCTAATATACAAATTAATACTAGCCCAGAGAATATAAATCACACTAGCCCTTCCACTTATTGGTACATTTAGACAATCTGGGTCATGACCAATATGGATCCAATAGACCTAACTAAGGGGTCTATTACCACAATATCACTAGAGAGGGTTCCAAAGCCTCTAGTCAAGACACACCAGACAATAACCCTAACTAGGTTTAATGTTTTCTTATCAAAGTACATGACAAATTAAAGTAAATATAACCTAGTGCTCACTAAAGAATATGGCACAAAATGGGGGAAATAAACATAAAATTAAACATGTAAATGATAAATTAAATATAGATATAATCCTAATGTATGGATAGATAAATACATTCAAAATCCATTACTTATGCTACTTCTATCTACTAAAATAGAGTAATAGTTAGAAATACTTACCTTGAAGATGAACACATCAAGGCTCAATCTCTCCCTTCACCAATGGTGCTTTCAAATAGGTTGTTATTTTTAAGGATCACAAAGATATGCCAACTCTAAGATATATGACTTCTCTTATGCATCTAAGACTTTTTCATAAGATAATATTCTTCTCTCCAAGTGTAAAACCTTAAGTAATGAATCCTCAAGTAGAATGGTGGAAGACTTGATTGTAAATAAGTGAAAATAAATGATTCTCTCTATTTGTCTCTAATTAAAATGGAAAAAATTATATTTTTATAGAGGTGGATCTAACCCTAAACCCTTTCCAGAGTTATAGTGAATAGAGTTGACCTAGTCAACCCTATTTTTTAAAAATTAGTTAGGTCCAAGACTAGGTCGATTGGGATCAACTTAGTTTTATAACATTATTATTTCTAATAATAGGGACATCCTATGTAACTTTGTTTAGTAAAAGACAAAAAAGGATTTTGGCTTAGATAAGAGTTGTTTGAGGTGGTGAATTGCTTGGACGAGTGTGTAAGGTAGGTGACAAATATTAGGTAAATGTATAGGAGAGGTTTGTGTTGGTTTCAAATGATGGTATAGGGAATAAAAATCTTGTGAAACACCAATGGTCTACCTACTCTATTCTAGGTGTACCCTCTAAAGTATGTACTTAAAGAGATTGAGACTTGATGAGTTCCTATAAGAGAGAAATCATTGGTAATTTCTAATGTTTAAAAAAAATTGTGTGTATACAAAGTGTGTGAACTTTGTGTTGGGGTCCTGTGTGAGACACCTTGAGTATTATGCAATATCAATCTAGGACACATAAGAGTAGAGAGAGGCTCTTTACAATATGTCATAACTATCTACTAAAGTGTCCCTTTAAGGATAGGATTTCTTGGAAGCGGATTTTATATTTTATGAGTAATTTGATCACTTTAAGGTAGCTTAACTACAATATTCTAAGTAAGAACCATATATATTTATTTTAGGAGATATTCATATGGGATACCCCAAACTATGATGACCTCATTAGTATAGATATAATTTAAATACCTATTAACTATATAATGAACTACATGAATCTATTGTACTGAAGGGAATCCCAATAATATATCAAAGACCCCTATACAAGGTATGACTATAAACCTAGTGGCCACATGTGTTGGAGCAACCTATAATGTTAATGTAATCTCACCAATGGAGATTTGATGTGACCATTGAATCCTCCTATTACCATAGTCATTGGAATCAAATATTAATCTGTGTATCCAAGATTATTAAGAAGTGTGATTGTGCATATATTCATAATTAGACCCTTATTGACCTTTACACTCTAAATAGGTTGGTGATCAATGTGTGTTCGAATGAAGAAAGAGTTCAAATCTGAATTATCATCTACTATCTCATTCTATGAAAATATGATAAGTACCTACAGGGCACTAAAGTATGATAGGTATCAATGATGTCATTTAAATGATGTTATGCCTCTATATAATAATGATAATAAGCTGGTAGAGGGTGTATATTATATGCATAATGAACTCCCAAGGTATCTTTTATCTCATTAATTGTATGTGTAAGAAAAGGATAACAGAAGATTTTCATTTCTTTTTTTTTCACTGAATTATGCCTTGTAATTGTCTTTAGGTGTGCCCACATCAATGATGTTTGCATATATAAAATCTTGAATCTTGCACCTTAAACTGATGCACCTATTAGTAATATGCCCTAGTGCTCTATGAAAGTCCCAAAATGTATTATAATCAAATCCCTTTGAAAGAGGCTTACTCACATAAACCTCTTTAATTAGAGGGAAAGATATGAGATTTCATTCTAAAATAATTTTAGGGACCTAAAATGGAGATTCCAATAGATTGGTGAGTTATCTCCTTGCAGGAGATGATAATATGATGTGAGGAGTTGCTTCTAAAATTACATGGATTATTACATTTTGATCATTATTAATATCATTTGGCCTCACTTTACATTGGAATATATATATATATATATATATATATATATATATATATATATATATATATATATATATATATTGGTTTCAAAATTAATCTTATTCATTGCCACTAATTTTAATTCCCTTTCCTTTATTATGTGGAATAAATTTGTGAATGATAAAAACTTCTAAAATATGATGTACTTGTGTAAAGGTAGAATAAAAATCTATTTTAAGATATCTTGGAGTTTTATGTCTTCCATTGGACTTCTCATCTTATATATCATCATCTTATATCTTAAGACATATTCTATGATAGGCTCATTAGATTTTTATTTGAGTTGAGCAGTTTGAGCATATGAAATATTCTCACTGATATTGATTGAAAAATGTGCTAGAAACATATCAGCCAAGGGATTGAACACATGGATTGATTGATATGGTAAGTGTAGACACCTAAATTTAATTTAGTGTTTAATTTCACCTAAATCTATTTAATAATTCTTCTTAAATTAATAAATCACATTTCCTCCCAAATTTAAATAATTGAATAATTCAACATATTGAATAAGTCAATTATGGCCCCTTAAATCCTTATTTTAAATTATAAAATATGAATTTTCCACATATTCAAAGTATGTCCCACTTTTTTCTCCCTCATCCTAACCAAATCTACAAAATTATCCACCTCTTATGATTCATCCCTTAAGTTGTCAAAGAAATTGACTTAGTCTTGTTGACTTAGCTAACCAACCCCACACTTTTCTCAACCATTTTGAAAAGGTCTCCATCCTCATGGGTGAGGACTCATTATCCACCATTGATCATTTGGATCATTGAAAAAGTCCAAATGATCCCCCATATTTGGATCATTCTCCAAGCATCTATAAATAAACTTGCAAATCTCCATTTTCAAGCATCACAATCACATCACAAAATCTAGAGATCACAATCACAATCAACAAATCAGAGCTCTACACACAAGTGAATAAAATCCAATAAAAATAAATAAAAAACTTCTTTTTGCACCCAAACTTATATATATGTGTGTGTGTGGAAAAATCTTGTGCATTCAAAGCATAAAGTTTGTGATTATTTTTTCTCTTTATTGTTTGCTCTAACATAGTTTAATTTTATATTAGATTAGGATTAGTTTACTTTCTTTGCATAAATAATTTTTTTTTATACATTTTTGACATGCCAGATGACCTTTCCTAGATCATCTTTTAATCTTTTGATCATCATCTTTGCACTTTGATAGTATTTTTCTTTTTTTTTTTTTTGTTTATGTTTTCATTTTGCATTTAATCTCCCTTACTTTAGTGCTGATACAACCTAAATATTGTTGTTAGTTTTTTTCTGTTCATTTGTGTGCACTTCTCTATGCAATAGTGAATTTGAGAGATTTAAAACGAAATTGTAGACCTTAACAATGAAATTGTCCTACTTTCCTACATTTTTTATTATGTTTATAGCTTAACAACATTTTTGTCTAAAAATAGTTATTTTATCACTATCATCGACATTTTTTTAGAAAAAGTGAAATCAATCTTCTTTGCAACAAATTTATCATTTTCTGTAGCAAAATCTTCATTTTTTGCTATGAAATTATGTTTGTTTGCAGAAAAATTGTCTTTTCCCATAGCAAATTCATCCATTTCCACAATGAATTCATCATTGCAGGCAAAAAAATCATTTCTCTTGTAGTGAAATCATCTTATAAGTAGAAGTCATTTAATTTCTATTTTTTGCTTTCTATGTTTTTCCTATGTAAATCTTTTTTCAATTTTTTTTTTCTAACCTAACTATGTAACAACATTTTTTGTAATAAAGAGTGGTTTTTTTCTTTCTTTTTGTGTTTTTTCATTTATTCTATTGCAGGTTATCTCATTTCTAGTCAAACCAAACATTCTAACTTGTTTGTAGAATGCTTTCTAAAGAGGATCAATAAAAAGAAACAATAAAAGCCAATTTTCTTGTTCTTAACATTTTTTGTTTTTATCTTAAAAAAATTTAGTAATTAGATCACTTTTGTTTCAGTATTTTTGTTTGTGGTTTTGTAATTTGGGTATGCTCTTTTGTTGGCATTAAGTTGGTAATAATACTTGGAAATCAGAAACATTTTCACACTTATCTGTGTTACCCAAGTAATATCCACGTATGTTCTTTCCTCAACATTACATTGGTGATAAAACATAGAAATCATAAATGAGTATCTACTTTTATTTTTTTATTTTCTTAGGGGATCTATCGACTATGGATTTCATCACCATGTGGTAGGCCAAACTTCATTTACTAGTGGGGTATATAAATCAAGACCCAACTATTTTAATTGCCTAAGCGATTATGTGTTTTAAACACATCATGACGTACGGGGATTTCATGCTCCAATACATAGGGTTTCAATAGCTAACTCAAAATCTAATATCATTGATTATCAATACACTAAGACCCCTACAACTATGTTGGAAACTTTGGAATAACCCAATAGTGTGCTTCCACCTTATCAATTTCTTCCATGGTTTTTCCCCTAGATAAGCTTATATAAATCTTAAGCCTAGCATAACCTTTTTTATCATTCAACTTTACTACATCAATTAGTAATTAGTGTCAAGAAGCAACTTTATACACACTCTCGAAACCAAACTCAGTGGGTCATGGGAATGGCAGGGTCCTCCATGGATAGTGCCTTGAAATATTAGACTATAGCTAAGAGCACAGATGAGTAAGTGACAACAAAAGGCCCAATAGTTCTTCACGACCCTTTCATCCTAGTTTTTACCCTTTATGTGAAATTGCTTATTTGTTTAAAGTAGAACTTTGTTTGTTGTTTCTTTTTGTTTACCCTTGGCTGAAAATCTTTATTTGAAAACTAATGTTTTTAAAAGCATATCCCTAAAATAATTCATTCAAGAATTTAAGTTTTTCAGTCAAATATTTGTTTCGTATTATTAATTTAGTTCATCCTTTTTCTTCAAGTCATTTTCTTTTTTTATTTCCAAATCATTCTTGTTACTCAACAAATGGCCATGTTAAATCCTCTTATTATAAGGGAAGAGCCTTTTGGAAATGACCCATTTTAGTTCCCTAGTTAAGAACATTATGTAACATGAAATAACTGAGCATGAAGAAGAAGAGGGAGGGTCTTACCAATATTAAGGTAGCCCCAAAGCTACCCAACCTCCACTTTTGCTAGATGAATAGATCATGTCTAGTAAAAATGAAGTATTGCTTTGAGTTTTGGGCTTTGGTGCAAAGTTCCCATCTGATTTTGATGTACATAACCTGGAATATCTCATTTCAAGTAAATATCCTTTTTCTTCTAATCCTAATCAACAAAATCCACAAGGATCTTTTAAGGGTATTAATGCTCTCATTCCTTCTTCACAATCCCATCCCCAAGTCTCTCAAGACAAAAGGAAATCTATTTCACATGAAGAGTCATCCCAAGCTAGTCATGGTTTCTTTATGTAAATGCATGAAAATCAAGGAATCCAAGAGATTTTGAACATTAAATCTCACCAATCAAATGATCCCTTTGTCAATCCTATCATGAGTGTAAATATGAATTTACAACACCATCCAAATAATCGAAGTTTGAATATAGCTTCAAACTCATCAATTATGTAACCCACCAATCAAAACTTGAGTCCTACTTTGATTTTACCCATCATACAACAAAATCATCCAAAATTTAATATGGGTCTCCCATTAAATTCAAGTCAAAACAACCAAAATTTGATTACACCAAATTTGGGTATGGAACCAAACTCACAAGGTTATGATGAAATCAATATGAGTGCAAAACTTTACTCAAACTCATCAATCAATATAAATCAGTTAAAAAAAATCACCCATGATATACAATCCTAACCAAATCTTGAATACATATTTTGGTTTTCCCAATCAATCATCAAATCCTACTTTGAATGTTGCTTCATGCACATTCAACAATCTGAGTATAAACCCAAATTTACCAAATCAATTGTTATTAGGACTATTTCCTCCAAATCCCAATCCAACTCAAATCCAATCTAATTCTATCCCAATTATTTCATTTAAATATGCCACAAATTCTAATACCAACTCAAACCAAAACCAAATTTAATCCAATGTTAACCTTAATTTAACAATCCCAACACAAATAACCCAAACTTATGTTTCAACCAATTTAGTTCAAATTCTAACATGCCTCAAAAATAAAATAATCCAAGTGTGTTTAACCAAACAAGATTTTGTCAAAATACAAATTCCAATCCCATGAACTTCAACACTAACACATCAAATAATCAAAACTTTAATCCAAATCTAAACCAATCAAGTTAAAATTTTACACAAAATCCTAATCTTGGTTCTAAATAGAATCCAAACCCAAATCAAACCAATTTTGGTTTTAACCCAAATTTTAAGTCAAATGAATTTTGGAACTTATCAAAGCCTTGGTTATAACACCAATACTTTTTCACAACCTCAAAACCATAACTACAACAATTAAAATCCTAATAATTTTAATTCAAACATGCCCCAACATACAAACCAATTCACAAATCAACCACCTAATCCTTTAAGTCAAATGGACCAAATATCCCCTTTTCCATGCAAGAATTTCAAAATATAAAGGATAGAGTCCAAGTCTTGCAAGATGGCTCCTATAACTAGAAAAATCAATTTAAGTTTGAGGAGATTCGTTTGTATCCCTATGATGTGAGAAAAATGACTACACCATTTCCCAAATATTTTGAACTCCCCAAATTTGATAAGTACAAAGGTAAAGGAGATCTTAGGGAACATGTAACAAGATTTTATCATGCATGTTTAGATGTTTCTTATAGTAATGAATTCATGTTACATATATTTGCACGAAGACTCAAAGGCTAGGCCCTTGAATGGTTCTCAAGACTTCAGAAAGGATCTATATTAACTTTTGAAGACCTATCTAGAAAGTTTGTCTATCACTTGTCTTACAATATTGAGAAGACTTTACAACCCTATACTTACATAATACCAAATAATGAAATGGAGAATTTTTTTCTTCTTTCCTTCAAATATGGTGAGCAATGGCAAACCACTTTACATGGTCATTTCTAGAAATAGGGTTAGTGAACATTTTTATGAATAACTTAAACTTAGATTTGTGAAATCACTTACTACTTCTTTGCCCATGATCTTTTGATGAGATTATCGAAAAGGGAATTCAGGTGGAAATAACTTTGATCAATAAGGGAATAATTAAAATCTTTAAACTGGATAATAATAATTTCTCAAAACCAATAGACAAACCCAAATTCTTTACCAAAAATAAGAATCTTTTTGGAGATGGTGTAATAAATGTAAAAAAGATTTAGGATCCAAAAACACAAATATATAACCAATCAACTCATAACATCACAATTCCTAGTGGGCAATCAAAAAAAGGAAGACCAAAACATAAGTTCACTAAATTAGGTGATACTTACAAAAATCTTTTTCAAAATTTGGCCCATGCGAACATGATTGTGTGTCCAAACATAAAATTTTTTGAAGAAAATGTTCCCAAACCTAATTGGTACAAAGAGGAAGAATACTATGAATACCATCAGATAGAAGTTATTTAACAAACCAATGCATTTGCCTAAAACATTATGTTCAAGATATTATTGATGTAGGTGACATAGAAGTAGAAAACGCATCATCAAAACAATCCAATAACCAAAAATTAGGGATATACAAAGACCATTTCCGTAATCATGATTAAGGTAAGGGTATATGAAAATAAGAACCAGAATCAAGTAAGGTTAATGAATCTAGTCATCCATTTTATTTCATAATCAATAACATTGATATGGAACATAAACATGTTAACATTATCACTTTGCCAAAATATGAATGTGATGTCACCAAAAGACACATAAATCTTACCTTACCAGGTGTATCCCCCTCTAATTTTGAATGTAAGTACAACATTATAGATAATCTTGATAAAACACCAGATAACATATCCATTCTAGACCTTATAAAGATTTCTCCCATGTATGAAGATATTTTGTATAAAGTACTTCAGGATTCCAATGTTTCTCAAAACATTGTTCCTAAAAATTTCTAAGCATTAATAGATTATTTGGAAATAAATTATCAAGTAATGTTTGACCATTCAGATGTTTCTTCTTTAGGTTCAAAGCATAACCTCCCATTATATATAGAAGTTACTATTTCTAGGCATAAGGTAAAAAAGGTTTTTATAGATAATGGTTCAGTCCTTCATTTATGTACGCTAAGAATCATAAAGCATCTTAGATATTTAGCAACAACACTAGAGGAAAATATCATAGCAATAAAGGCATATGATAATAATGAACGTCAATCTATCAACACAATCCATCTTACTTTAATGGTAGGGCCTATCATTAAAGAAACACTTGTTCATGTTCTTGATCTTGATTTATCATACAATATACTCCTTAGATGCCCATGGATCCATTCTATGAACACCATCCCATCCATCCTTCATCAGTGCTTTAAATTTTCCCATATAGGATTGAAAGTAACTATTTAAGTAAATCCTCATTCCTTCTAATATTTCAAACTTTTGGAAGGTAAATATAAAATTCCAACTATCTACCAATCATAGAAGATAATTTTACCTCTATTGAGAATTACCCTTCACTAGAAAACTATGTCAATCCTAAAAGTTTATTTTAAACACCTCCCCTTTGTGGTTGGATTAATACTCCAACTCCATCTATATCTATTGAAAAAGCATTAACCAATTCACCATCCATTGAGCAAGCTTCCAATAGTCCATCTATTGAGTAAGCCTCCAATAATCTGTGTTGAGAAAACATCCAATCCATTATCTAGCAAACTATTATCTTCTAATTCTTCCCATTTTGAAATCATTGATCGAGGTATGAACCAGTACATTATTCAATATTTTTGTACAAGTACAATACATGCCAATGCTAATGAATATGGTAGGCCAAACCATCTAAAGGATAAAAGAATGGTTAAAAAGATGGGTCAAATAAAATTTCTTGAGGGAGGCATCCTTTCCAATGAGCATATTAATGATTAAAATTCCTCTTGGATTTACTCAATGAATTATCTATTTGATTTTCCACCAATAGATACCCCATTGAAAAATCCATCATGTGCAAAATAATGAATTATAAAGGCAAAGGTCTTGGTCTATATGAACAAGGTGTCAATGAGCTAATAACACTAAATGCCAATGAAGGGAAGAATGGTCTAAGATTTAACTCACTTAATGTGCATCTAAAAATTTCCCAAAGTGATTCATCTAGTGGGTCAGTAGATGATTCATCAAACAATGAGATAAGTTCTATCATTAGCCATTTTGAACATCTAGCCCTTACCAATATTTTCCATGAAAATTTCATTTTAAATCTTGACCTAGCATATCCTTCTCTCATCCAATGAGACCAATAATATACACTAAAACTTGACCATTTTAAAAATTATGAAGTCATATATGAGTTATTAAGGATCAAGGATCAAATTCCTGCAGGTGATCATAAGAAAGTTTTTCTAATACAACTAGCAGATTTTGCATATTTTAGGGAACACAAATTTTGTCACTCTATCAGTTCTGCATCTACATCAAAAAAAAAAAAAAAAAAATAGGTTGAAGAAGATTTTCATCTTCCTACACCACCCCTAGCTTATAAATATGAATCAAGTCTACTTGTTGAGGAAACCATTCCTGTAAACATTGGCACTAGTGTTGTTCCAAAGATTGTAAATCTTTTTATATCACTCAATCCAAAAGAAAGGGATACATTTACACTTTTCTTCATGAGTTTTCTGATGTGCTCACTCAGTATTACATGGATATCTCAAGGTTAAATCCAAATTTATTAGTTCGCCAACTTGTGGTGCATCCAGATGCAAAACTAGTACAATAAAAGCTTAGAAAAATGCATCTCAAAATAGCATTGTTAGTAAAGGAAGAGTTAAATAAATAGTTGATTGTAGGTTTTATACAACCCATTGATTACTTAGATTGGATATTAAACATTGTGCCAGTATCTAAGAAACTTTAGGGGATTAGATTATGTACAAATTTACATGATATAAATAAATCATGCCCAAAGGATGAATTTCCATTACTTGGCATAAATATGATCATTAATTCAAATAAAGGCCATGAAATGCTATTTTTAATAGATGGGTTTTCAAGCTACAATTAGATCAAAATTATTGATTAATATCAACATAAAAAAACCTTTACAACTTTATGGGGGACATTCTGCTATCGGGTAATGCCTTTTGGGTTTAAAAATGTTAGGGCAACATATCAGAGGGAAATGAACATTATCTTCCATTACATGCTTAATGATATTATGGAGGATTATGTGGATGATATTTTGGCTAAATCTAAATCTATAGCATATCATTCTCAGGTGCTTCAGCATATTTTTGAGCATATGTGAGAATTTAACATGAGGTTAAATCCAAACAAATGTGTGTTTGGTGTTTCACAAGATGGAATTAAAGTTGAGCCTTAAAAATTTTCAAATATCATGGATATGCCTCCACCTAAAAATCTTAAAAATCTTAGAAGCTTAAAAGGAAAGATACAAGCCATCAAAAGATTTATTTCTTAGCTTACAGATATATATGAACCATTCACCTTTTTGTTGAAAAAAGATATCCCTTTTACTTGGGCATAAAATTATAAAAAGGGAATCAATAATATCAAGTAGTATATTTCCAATCCACCAATATTGATGCCAATAGTTGCAAATAAACCTTTTTTTTGTATATCTCAGCTACGTAATATGCCCTTCAAGAATTGCTAGCACAACTTGATGATAATGGAAAAGAAAGAGTAGTCTACTACTAGAGCATAGCATTGATATCTTATGAGTTAAATTACTCTCAAGTAGATATATATTGTCTTGTAGTTATTTTTGCTTCCCAAAACCTACATCATTACATGCTTAAAAATCAAACAAAAATCATCGCTTAAATTAACCTTCTTAAATATCTCTTATCCAAAACTGCTCTAATAGGTAGGATGGCTAAGTGGGTTATGTGACTTAGTGAGTTTAATTTAGAGTATTTCAACCAAAAGACAATCAAAGGGCAGGTTCTAGTGGATAGATTAGTAGAAGCATCCCTCAATAGCAAGGACCCCTCATTGTAGACTTCCTAGATGATGTGATTATGTTTGTAGATGAATCCCTAATTTGGAAATTTTTATTTGATGGCTCTTTTACAAATCATGACTTAGGGGAAAGAATCTTATTAGTAACACTTGATGGGGATTGTATTCCTTAGGGATTTTGAATTGAATTATAATGTACAAATAACATAGTAGAATATGAAGGTCTCATAGTAGGCCTAAAAATGGTAATTCAATAGGGAATCCAACATCTCTTTATTTTTAGTGACTCTAAGCTCATCATCAATCAAGTAACTAATGAATTCTAAGCACGTGATGATAAGTTAATACCTTACAATAAAATGGTGGATAGCTTGAAAACATCTAGTTCAAACAAGTGCCAAGAAACAATAATTTGATAGCAGATGCTATGGCAACAATAGCATCCTTACTTGACTTAAGAAAAAAACACAACAAATTTTTGGTTGAGTACTTAAGGATGCCTGATTATGATATGCCAAAATCAAAAATGGTTTTTGAGGTGGTTGGTCCCACTTCTCCATAGGGCTCCAACATCTATACATACCTTCAAAACCATACCGTTATATCTAACCTATCTTCCAACCAACACAAATATTTTATTCAAATAACATCCTATTATATAATCCTTGGTAATACCCTTTATCATCATGGTTATGATGGAACCCTTCTACACTGTTTAAATTCTGAAGAGTCTGCTTTAGTTATTCAAGAAGTTCATGAGGGAATTTATGGAGTGCATTCCAATGGTATGGTAATTATGATAAATCTACTTTGATTTGGTTATTATTAGCCCATAATAGAATATGATTCATGCACTTATGTCAAAAAATGTATACCCTCTCAAAAGCATGGATATCTTATCCATGGTCCTTCATAAGTCTTACAAACTATCACAACACCTTGACTATTTTC